>JABUQX010124510.1:30000-32575 GCA_015478945.1 Trachelipus rathkii | reverse complement strand
CTTTTCTTTTTGAGCCTGTTTATTTTTTTGTGAAGTTGTTAGTTAATAAAAAATTTTAAATAATAACAGGACAATTTCAAGTCAGCCAAAACAATTCCTTTGTACTATTAATTTGTAAACCTCCGTAAATCAAAACAGTTGCGAGAGGAAGTAAGTGTGGAACTAAAGGGATTGTTTTCCCTTCTGAGATAGATGCTCTATTATTAAACCGTTGCCAGAATTACAATTACGGCCATTATCTTCTAAATTCCTTGACCAAGAAGAGTGTAATTGAATATATATATATATATATACTATATACTCATATATAGTATATATATATTATATATATATACTATATACTATATATAGATATATATATATTATATTATACTAGTTATATATATATATATATATATATATACTATTATATATATCTATATATAATATACTATATATAATATTATATATATATATAATCATATATATATATAATACTAATACATATATATATATATATTATATATTATAGCTTAACAAATCTTAGAGCTCAGTGAACATCAAGTTGGACCTGGAAAGAGGCTTAATTTGACGCGAAACCTTTCACCATTTTACCAATTCCACACGTAGTTATATTTGTTATCTATTATATTTTATCATGTTTTAATTATATGTGCAATTTTGGAATATAGTGTGTATTAAATTTGAAAATTAAAAATATTTCGTTTCATTTTTTGATAAGGCTTCTGAAATAATATAACTATATATATTCTATAATATATAGTATATATATAATATAATATAGATATAGTATATATATATATACTAGTATATATAAATATATATATAAAACTTTTACCTAGTATATATATATATATATCTACTATAATATATCAAAGGCGACTACTGCACTGCGTGCTACTCGTTGCTAATCGTGCTGACACGAGTTAACATGGTAATAGAAACGATCTATTTTTTGCAAATTTTATAATGTTACGATTAAAATTTTCTTACTTAGAACAAAAATTTTCATAATTAAAGAAAAATATTCTGAAAAAAGAATTAGTAATATTTATATGCGTATAACCCCTATTAAATACACTTTTTAACCATTTAAAAACTGGCGGTAGCTCATGCCCAAATCAGATGGCGGGGATCGGACCGTATCTGATTCTGAATTTACAGTACAAAAAAATTGTTTAAAAAATACTGTTTATAAATAATATGTTTAAATACTATACATATAAATAAATAATTTTATAACAAATAATATATTAATTAAAACAAATAAAAATATAAAAAAAATAATATGATATTTAAATTACAGAATATTATGAAAAATATTAATGAACCCTTTCAAAATTTATTTATTATAGTTCCCGTAAATATTTTCGTTAATCCTGAATCAACTTAAAGAAAACATTTACATAAAAAACGGCTTAGCAGGAATATCTCAAGTATTTAATTATACCGTATATATATATATATAATAGAATACTATTATATATATATATATATTATTATATACTATAATATATATATATATATAATATATATATATAGTATATATACTATATATATATATACTAATTTATATATATATATAAATATATATAGTTATATATATATATATATATATTCGATATTTATATATATATATATAGATACTATTATATATTAGTGATATATATATACGATGGGCGTCGTCGGCGCTGGGCAGGGGAGGCAGCATGGCCCCCCAGCCTAGAAGTGTTTACTCTCTTCTCCAAAAGCAACACCACTCCTTTCTTGCGATGCGAGAGTTTCAGAGTACAGTCCTACATCATTATGGCTTCATTTCTATTGTCACTTAAAGGAAACAACATATAATATACCCAAAGGAAAGGTGAATGCTTGTGTAATTTTTTCTATACCTCATTGAACATGTTAGTTAAAATTGTTATAATCGTTAATTCGCACTATACCTAGATCCAAGACTTCTTAATTAGGCCCTCGCCTACTTTTCCATAATAGATCATATATATATTATATATTATATGATATATATATAATAATATAATATATTATATATATTATATACTATATAGGATATATTATATATATATATATATATATATATACTATATAGTATTATATACTATATATTATTATATATAGTGCAAGCGCATCATTGTGATTGCATATGTGATTTTAGGATTATTTTCTCTACTGTTTATTGGTGCAAACTGGGAATTTTTTGAATTAGCGATATCTTGGTTCTCGTATGGCTGGCTTCTACCGATGTCTGGCAAGAAGAAGATTGTCCAAGCAATTATTGTGGGAAAAAAGTATAAAAAAGATAATAATAATTCTTTCATTGCTTTTCACACAAAATAAATCTAGTAGTAAATGATTTGAACACAATATCAGAAATCCGCAATACATGTGGGAACTATAAAGCGGACATTATTACCCTGTTCTTTCGCGAGTCGCGTCTTTGAAAGAAAGTTAATGCCAAACAACCCAGACCCATGTCAGACCAGATGGTCTAAAAAACAAAAGTGCATCAGAGTGTTTAAGGCAGCCACTTGTGTACGAAATCGATCGCAAGCATTAG
>JABUQX010124510.1:22500-25000 GCA_015478945.1 Trachelipus rathkii | reverse complement strand
TTTCAAATACCAAGTACAAATTTCAAATTCACATAAAATTTCACATTTATTTTAAAGCTTCTTTCCACGAAAAAACTTCCGGGTCATGCAAATTTTCTACAAACACAGTTTTAAGGTGAGGGAAATTTAACGACGATGATGTAAAATCACACATAAAGGGAATATTTTAAACTTACCTACGCTAAGATTGCATTCTTTTATTGTTGTACGAAAAAAGAAGAATTTTTTTAATTTTAATTTTAGACACCGGTGTTGCCGGGAGCCCGAGGTAGTCCGCGGGCGGTCTGCCGTGCATTGGGCCAACGTGTATCCCACTCTATGGAATTCTTTAATTTAAAAAAACAGTGTCACGGTGTCTACATTCATTCTACAAACTACATACATACATCAAATTTGAACTGAAATAAATTGCCTAAGATTACTCATTTTTACAAGGTTCTGTGGGAAGATCAAAAAAAAAACATTTAGCAACTTCTTTTTACTTTTTTGTTAATATTAATTAAATTTCATTTGAAAATTCAGTATTTGCAATGAAAGTTTGCTAATTTTTTCGTGTTTCATAAATTTTTCCCTTCTAATTTTCTTGTCATTTTGAAAAGATACCTCGCCGATTAATTTTGTTCGTTGAAAATTTGCATGATCCAAATTTCCACTTCATTATAATGACAATTTGTGAAAATATCTTAAATTACTGTATAACAAACTATTTTTATATTTACAAGTCATGTTTAAAATTATATTCATGAGCTAAAAATCGGAGGTCCATCTAAGCTAGGGAACAAAATTCCACATTTACAAAAAGTGATGAAAACAAAAAGAAGGAATAAGATATGACCAAGATTAATTTCTCCAACTAAAGCTAATGTATTCCATTATTATTCATTAATTATTATCTATTATTATTATTATTATTATATATTATTCATTTTATTATTATTATTATTATTATTATTATTATTATTGATGAATATAAAATATTCAACAGTTTTAAAATATACCCATTGAAGCAAATTAATAGTCTATTGGAAAAATAATTAGCATAATATATTATAAAAATTATATAGCCAATACCATGACACCAATATTTGTTATATAGTAATAAATGTAGTTACCAATTGTTAATTTTTAGACCTTATTTTGTATTCAAAAATATTTTTGAGAAAATTAATCTTCTTCTTTTTCTTTCTTCTCTCTGGCCAAGCAATTTTTCCATATCGCTTGAGCCTTAATCATATCTAAATATATATAGTAGTGTTTTAAATTCTACTAGCACCAAGAGTAGTAGTCAGGTAGAGTAGTCGTCAGTAGTAGTAGTAGTATTAGTAGTAGTCGTATTTAATTTTGTGTTAAAAAAAACTACTGGTACAAGTAGTAGTATTAGTAATAGTAATAAAAAAATTCTTGTAATTTTGAAGATCTTTTATTAATTATTATTATTATTATTATTATTTTTATTATTATTATTATTATTATTATTATTATTATTATTATTATTATTATTATTATTATTATTATTATTATTATTATTATTATTTGCATTATTAAAAACATTAACTTTTCCTTTACCATCATCTTGTGATTGAAGAATCATATAAGCTGGTGTCCATTTTTCTAGATTTTCTAGTTTTTCTTCTTCTTCAATTTTTGCTTGCTTTTTCAAGGACTCAAATATTATATCCACAAAGAAAACCACAAGTTTTCCACCCCAAGGACACGAGAAACATTCCCTCAAATTGCAAAAATTTCCTCAAGTTGATTATCCCCTGTAAACTTACCATTAAAAAAAAATAATAATAATAATAATAATAACTAAAATAATAATAATAATAATCAATTACACAACCATAACACATCGGGTTCGGGAATGTTTTGACTTGGGACAAACAAAAATAAACAGATCTTAAGTTAACAAATATCCCGATAAAATCATAGAATCATAAAATTTCTTAATTTTTCGGGAATCATTATTTTGTAAAATCTCTTTTTTAATACACACTTTCCTCAATATCTTAATATCATGTACTATTAACTGATTAACAATTACTTAACAATTACGTTACCTAACTGAAAATAACCTATTATGTATCTAAACATTTTTATTCAGCAATGAACAGTAAAACATTTTCTGTTTTTCCGAATTATTTTGATGTAACTATTAAAACAAACAAAAAGAATATTTTCATATAATAAATTTCTTTTTCTTCCAACACTAAATCCATTTTAAATAACACAGCACAAATGCACGAAAAACTATGAAAGAAAATCTTCATTTTTTAAGACAGTGCATCAACAAACAATTACTGAATAAAACTTGAGAGAATATCGTCAAAAAAAAATTTTCTTCCTTTTTTCTTCCAAAAAGATCCCCACACCCTAATAATAATAATTAATAAAATAATAATAATAATAATAATAATAATAATTAATAATAATAATAATAATAGCTACATAATAATTAATTATAATAATAATACATAATACATAATAAATTAATAATTAT
>JABUQX010124510.1:15000-17500 GCA_015478945.1 Trachelipus rathkii | reverse complement strand
TATTATAATAACTATGATTTTATTTTGTTTTAATATGTGTAATTAATAATTTTCAATAAAAATTTAAAATAAATCTCGTGTGTTGATAAACTTAAGTTCTAATCTGAATAATTTGAGTTAGTTGAATTTTTGTTGATTTTAACACCCCCTCCTTGAATAGGGCTTTGGCCGTGAGGTTTTGATTTATAACTGTAAAAAAATAAAAAATAAAATATATATATATAATTATATATATATATTATATATATTATATATATATTATTATATAATATATATATATATATATACTATATATATAATATATATATTATATATAATAGATATGCAATATTATATATATATTTTATTTTTATTTTATTTTTTTTACAGTTATCACAACCTCCTCACGGGCAAAGCCCTATTTAAGGAGGGGGTGTTAAAATCAAAAATTCAACTAACTCAAATTACGCAGATGAGCACAGGACGCGGGCTTTAAAGTGAGGGAGATTTAATTCAGCAGGAACACAGAAGATGGAAGAGGAAATCCCACCAGAAACCAGAAGGGTGCAGGAAAGAAAGAGCACCGCAGCGAAACTAGTCTGAGTGCTTAATAATCAACACAAAACTGCATGCTGCCGACACAGCACCCCTGTGCTGTGAGGGCGTCTTAAAGGATTGGTGGCACGCGAGTGGAAAGTTCCCTTCGAGCACTTGCCGCTACGGTACTATAGAAAAGAGATAGAGCACCCAACATCGCGCCGCAAAGATAGAGGGTCAAGTGAACTAGGAAGAGTACAGGACAGTTTATAGGTCTTTTTGCCTTGGACTCGACCCTATCCAAAAAGCCGGGTGAAAACCTGAGCCATCCCAGAATGAGAGCACTTTGCCGCCTACGGTACTATTAGAAAAGAGATAGAGCACCAACATTCGCGCCGCAAAGATAGAATGTCAAATAAGTTGGAAAGTTCAGGACAGTTTATAAGTCTTTTGCCTTGACTCGACCCTATCCAAAAGCCGGGTGAAACCTGAGCCATCCCAGATATGTAAGAGCAGTATTCCATACAAGGGCAGATGAGACCCTTGTTATAAGCTGGAGCAACTGAGAAAGGAAAAAAAAAGTCTCGCAGTCTTAAACAGGAACTCCCAGTTTCTTTGAGGCCGCCCTAGCAACCATTGTGATGTGAGCGTTTCCAAGACATTTTTTTTGTTTAGGTTAGGCCAAGGATGTTTTATATTGTCAACAGGAGAGACAGAGAACCGTCGAAAAGAGAATAGGAAAGTTAGAAGGTGTTTTGGAGAAGGAGAATTGTAGAAGTTGGGTTTTTTAAAGAATTAAATTTCACCAAGGTTGCTACGACCCCACCCGGAAATTTTATCCAGATCAGCGAGAATGGAATCAGAAAGATTAAGACGAGAGGGCAATTCTAGAAGTAAAAGAAGGACGCAGAATTGAAATGAGTGAGAATGAAGGTCGAAGTCATCGACTTATGAGTGGATAGAGTTAGATGTGCAGACGAGAAGATCCTTTAAAGAAAAGCAAGAATAAAGTAGGAGATAAGACAGTACCACCACTATTGACAGGAAAAAAGAAGAAGGAAGTCACCCTATCAACAACAGCCGATATGAGCGATTTGAAAAAAGCTAGGGACATAAGTAAGCAAAGAAGAAGGAGGAAAACCAAAAGGAGGGGAGCTTGGAGAGGAGTGATGACGTTTGCCATACCCGGTCAAAATGCTTTGGATATGTTAAGCGCCATCACGCAAGTCTCCCCGTAATTCCTAAAGGTGGAAAACCATAACTCTGTTTGATAGGAAAGTATATCACCAGTAGACCTCGAGCGCCGAAAGCCATACTGTCGATCGGAAAGAAGGAAATGAGATTCCAGATTGTTCTTAAGAAATAAGAGTTGAGAAGTCTTTTAAACATCTTAGACAGAATAAAGGTTAGAGCTATAGGGGTCGATAGTAGAAGAATCAGAGCGGCTCCTTTTTGCGGAAATAGGTTGTATATATTATAATATATATATATATAATTATATATATATATATAATATATATATATATATATATATATATAATATATATATATATATATATTAAAGAATATTATTATATTTATAAACAAAGGGAAAACAAAGTTTTTTAAGCGAAAGAGATTGCGTTTATAAAAACACTTTTAGAGGAATTAAAATCGATTTAAAACATTATTATTTGAGGTTATCGCGGGACTTACTTTCGTATAAGATTATCTATAGACCTTATTCAAGTAAAAGAAAGGACTTCATCTACATACCAAAATGAAGGATTTGTGGGAGGTTAGTTGGTTGGGTTTTTTTGATTATTTAAATCTGTGAAGTATTTTGAAGATAACAGCATAGAGTTCTGGATTTAGTCCTGTTTGAACTCTCCGGGTATTTTATTAATGTTTTTGGTATTATGAATTTATAGGATTATTTTAATTTTTATTTTTTGTGTATGGTCTATATTTTTTAGGATGGATGTGTTGTTTATATTTATTCTGT
>JABUQX010124510.1:2500-10000 GCA_015478945.1 Trachelipus rathkii | reverse complement strand
ACTCTCCTACTGAAAAGGCTAATCTCTTCGGCCTCATTTTTTCATCTAATTCTACCCTGGGAACGATTCAGGCCGCTCTCCTCCTGCTTCTTCTCTCTCAGGTTTCCTATATGCCTCTTCCCGTGATTACGCATGATTGGGTGTATGGGATTCTGAAATCTATGAACGTCAGGAAGGCTAGTGGCCCGGATGGAATTCCTCCCGGTGTTTTGAGGGAGTGTACTTTTGAGCTTGCCCATGTCCTCGTTCAATTCTACTCTCTATGCCTTAATACTAGCACATTTTCTCAGTGCTGGAAGCGAGCATATGTCCAGCAAATCCCGAAAAAGGGCAGCCGCTCTGATCCTTCTAACTATCGTCCTATAGCTCTCACTTGTATTGTATCTAAAATCTTTGAAACTTGTCTTAATTCTCATTTCCTGGATCATCTGGAGTCTAATTCCCTTCTTTCAGATTATCAGTATGGCTTTCGACGCTCGAGGTCAACTGGTGACATACTATCCTGTCTAATTGATTTATGGTCTTCTGCCCTTAAGAACCATGGGGAGTCTTTTGTGGTCGCGCTCTTTATATCAAAGGCTTTTGATCGAGTATGGCATGCGTCACTACTTTCTAAGCTCCGTTCCTTTGGGTTTCCTCCTTCTCTTTGCTCACTCTTGTCAAGTTTTCTCTCTGGTCGCCCCATATTAGCACTCGCTGATGGAGCGACTTCTTTCTCCTTTCCTGTTATTTGTGGTGTTCCTCAAGGTTCTGTTTTATCTCCAACTTTATTCTTACTTTTCATCAACGATTTCCTCAGCTATACTTCTAACTCTGTTCACTCTTATGCCGACGACTCAACTCTCCATTCTTCCACTCATTTCAAATCTGCTCTCTCTTTTGCATCTAGAGTTGCCTCTCGTCTTCAGCTTTCCGATTCTATTCTTGCCGACCTGGATGGGATTTCCCGATGGGTTCCCCCAACCTTGTAAAATTCAACTATTTGAAAAGTTACCTTCTTTATATTTCCCTCTCAAAAACACCTCCTGACTTTCCTATTTCCTTCGATGGTTCTAACATCTCACCTGTTGACAACATAAACATTCTTGGTCTTAACATAAACAAAAAATTGTCTTGGAAACCTCATATCACAACGGTTGCAAAGGTATCCTCGACGCTCGAGGTCAACTGGTGACATACTATCCTATCTAACTGAATTATGGTCTTCTGCCCTTAGGAACCATTGGGGAGTCCTTGTTGTGGTGCGCTCGGACAATCCAAAAGGCTTTTTGAATCGAGGCTATGGCATGCGTCACTACTCTCTAAGCTCCCTTCCATTCGGTTTCCTTCTTCTCTTTGCTTACTCTTGTCAAGTTTTCTCTCTGGTCTCTCCATATCAGCACTCGTTGATGGAACCACTACTTCCTCCTTTAAAGTTAATTGTGGTGTTCCTCAAGGTTCTGTTTTATCACTAACATTATTCTTACTTTTCATCAACTATCTCCTCAGCTGTACTTCTAACTCTGTTCAATCTTATGCCGACGACTCAACTCTCCATTCTTCCACTCATTTCAAATCTGCTCTCTCTTTTGCATCTAGAGTTGCCTCTCGTCTTCAGCTTTCCGATTCTATTCTTGCCGACCTGGATGGGATTTCTCGGTGGGGCTGCCGCAACCTTATGAAATTCAACTCTTTGAAAACTCAACTTTTTTACATTTCCCTTTCAAAAACACCTCCTAACTTCCCTATTTCCTTCGATGGTTCTAACGTCTCACCTGTTGACAACATAAACATTCTTGGTCTGAACATAAACAAAAAATTGTCTTGGAAACCTCATATCACAACGGTTGCTAAGGTGTCCTCAAAGAAATTGGGAGTTCTGTTTAGGTTGCGGGAATTTTTTTCTTCTGCGCAGCTACTCCAGTTATATAAGGGCTTTATTCTTCCTTGATTGGAGTACAGTTCTCAAATTCATGGGGGCACCGGCTCCATCCTTTTAAGAGACTAATAAACTGTCCCCTACTTTCAAAATCTTTTGACCCTCTATCTCTGCAACGTGACGTTGGCACACTATCTTTTTTCTATAGGTACTACAACGGTAGATGCTCAGGGTGTTAGCCGCTCGCATTCCCACTCCATTGAATCGCCCTCGTAATAAAATGTGTGCCATGCTCTCGCATGAATTTTGAATGAGCATTGAAAATCCCAGACTAGTTCGTTGTGGTGTCTCCTTCTTTCCAGCCAGTTCTGTTCTGTGGAACTTCTTGCCATCTTCAGTTTTCCCAACATTTATTTAATCTTCCTCTCTTTAAAACCCACGTCTGCGCTCACCTAAGAGATTTGCGTTTGGCTTGGGCGGGTTTTCCTGTATTTTATTTCCGGCCCCCTCCTTGAAAAGGGCCCAGCTCATGAGTGGAGTTAATCTGTAAATATATATATATATATAATATATATATTATATTTTATATAAATATATAAATATTTAGATAATATATATCTGTGTGATAGATATGTATAATCCCACACCACCTACTCTACTCCCAAGGACTGGGCGGTAAGAGGCGTCGCGCGCATTGTATATATTATATATATATATTTATATATATATATATATATATATAATATATATTATATTATATATATATATATAATTATATATATATATATATATATATATATATATATATATACTATATATACTGTATATATATATATATTATATATATAATATATATATATATATTATATATATAATATATATTATATATATAAATATATATATATATATATATATATATATATATATATATATATATATAATATTATATTAATATATATATATATATTATATATATATATATATATATATATATATATATATTATATATATATATATATATAATATATATATAATATTATATATATATATATATATATATATATATATATATATATTATATATATATATATATATATATATATATATATATATATATATATATATATATATATATTCCGTTATATTGCTCTGTTCCCCCTCACTCTGATTTCTTTTCAGGCCGTTATATAGCAGCTGCTGTTAACATGTTTTAGACCTGTACATAGCGGTGTTTCACGTGACTCTGCTCTATCCTCAACTCTTTTCCTACTCTTCTTTAATGACATTTTCTATGTTTCTTAATCCCTATCCAATTCTATATTGATGGCATCACCCTTCAGGACTCCTTTCATTTTGAAAAATTTACCACCCAACACCAATTACTACATCCTACGAAGACTACCTTGGTGCCGCTAACATCTGTTCCTTCTCTAATATATATATAATTCGGAGGGGGTGGGGAAACCATGATTCTTTCCAAATCCTCAAGAACTCAGTTTTTCATTCTTCTACTCTCCAAAATCTTCCACACAACTTAAACATCTAAAAAACAAAAAACTCAAATCTTAGTCTATTCTTAACTTTCTTGATGCTTCTTATGATCTTTCTTAGAAGAATTACATTATTTATTTTCACAAACAAGCTTCTAGCAAGATGGATGCTGTGAGATACCTTTATAATTTTTTTAACGCCAACTAAGTTATTTGTTCTTTATAGGGGTATCGTTCACCCTTGTATGGAGTACGCCTCATACATCTGGAAAAGTTATCTCAAAATACTCTCCTTAAGAGATGGGATCCATAACTTTTCATGTTATCAATTCCTCTTTTTTTCATCACCTCTCTCCAATCTCTTTTCACCAGTCGAGTGGCTGCATGGTCATTTTTATTCTATTGCAATAACAACAGACACTACATATTTATACTTTCCACCTGCATACCAGTGGCGGCTAGTAGTCAAAATTCTTGAGAAGGCAAATCAAAATGATTTATATATATATATATATATATATATATATATATATATATATATATATATATATATATCTATATATAGTATATTATATATATATTATATATATATATATATATATATATATATATTATATATACTATATTAAATATATTATATATATATATATTATATATATATATATATAATATATATATATATATAATATATATATATATAGTATATATTAATATATATATATATATATATTTATATATATATATATATAATTAATATTAAATTATATATATATAATATAATAGATATATATATATATATATATAATTAATATATATATTATATAATATATATATTATATATATATATATATATAATATTATATATATATATATATATATATATATATGAAAATTGATATTTTTTGTACTTACATTCATTTTATAAAGATTAAAAATTTCTTCCTTTTTGAATGGTTTCATATTTAAACCACTTGACTGTGGCATATATTCTTACATGTTTGAATTTTAAATGGCCTACAATATCAGGAAAGAATTTAGGCAATTTTTAATTATAACTTAAATTCGAATATGAACCCCAAATATTACACGTATTTTATTAAACTAAGAGCTCAATTTTTATTAAAAAAACACAAAATCAGTTATAATAAAATTAATATGTTAATAAATTAATATGAAAAAGCGTATTATTACTAATTCCACACAGATACATTCCCACTAATAACAACAAAATACAACTTGTCTGCCGAGGCAAATTGATAAATAGTCTGGCAGACTCTGATTGCAAGAATGAGTCAATGATTTTTTATGAAATTATAAATTAAATAAGTCGGTATAAGAGATGATCAAGTTAGCATAAAATTAATTAATTAGTTAATTAACTATTATTTTTATATTATTATCTCTTGCTAATGTAATTTAAATTAGGATTTATAAAAAAAATGACTGCTACTAGAGTCAGAAGGCAAATACAGAGTTTGCCTAGAGCTAAAGAAAACGGAATTATTTTTTTAACTCGGAAAAGTAATAGTTCTCACTGATCGTTATTATTAAAAAAAGGAAATCGAGTTGAAATTTGAGAGGCCGCTCAACAGGTTTTATTATACTAAACGAATTATATATATATTATATATTATATATATATAATATATAATATATATATATATATATTAATATATATAGATATATATATATATATATATATATAGTATATAATATATATATATATTATATATATATATATATATATTTATATCAGTGGCGGGAATTCTAGTAACTTTTTACTACTTCGTGCCTCTCTCTCTCTCTCTCTCTCTCTCTCTCTCCTCTCTCTTCTCTCTCTCTCTCTCTCTATCATATATATATATTTATATAATATATATATATTATATATATATTATATATATATATATATATATATATATATATATATTATATATATATATATATATATATATATATAATATATATTATATATATATTTTATTTATATATATTATATTATATATATATATATATTATATATATATATATATAATATATATATATATATATATTATATATATATATATATATATTATATATATATATATATATATATATATACAAAGGTGGGCATTAAACGCGTTAAAGCGTTTAATCCGTAATTAACTAGTTAATTTTTTTGTTAACTTTTAACGCTTTCGTTAATTTCGAAAAAAAGTAAAGGACTATTAACGAGTTAAATTTTTTCCCTATATCCGTTAATCGTTACTTTAATTTACGAGTTTATAAAATATTTTCTTATCAGATTTTTAATTGTATTAGATTCGATTTTGATAACAAACTTTATATTCCAAAATTTTCCTAAGACGCTCCTCTTCCAATGGCTCAAAATAGTGTTTATTCTTACGCGGTTTATTATCCCGTTTAGAATGTTTTGACGTTTTTCTTTTGCCTGTATTCTTTCATTTCTTATTGGTTCGCTGAAGAAAAAAAGAGATAGTGACTGTTCCCGTCAATAACTTCTTTCGTTAGTTACTTGACTTTGCTTCTTTCGGACTATGGAAAAAATTTAAGAACTAGGCCTCATAAGCGTTGTAACATAAAAAAAAATAACATATTTGTATTAAAATTCTAAGGTTGACATATCCTATTATTTTACAAATTAATATACTTATCGGGTGTCCGAAAAGAATGTCCAGTCTCAATGCTTTTATTATTAACAGCGTGATTATGCAATATCAACAGCATACATACATCAAAGTGAAGGTCATTGAACAGAGTTTTTTTCTTACATATGTTCAATATGTGCCCCCCTTCGTTATAGGGGGATACATTCAGCCGATTAATCCAATTCCTCCCAAACAATTTGGTTAACAGATCTGGAGTAATGGAAGGCAACGGCTGTTCAATTCTGCGTGTTCAAAACTGCTGCGCATAATTGGCAGCCCCATTGAGGAAATCGCATGGCGGTTTAAAGTCCGGGAACCGGGGGGCAGATATATAGAGCTCTGTCGTCTGGACCATTATGACCAACCCAACGGTTCTGGGAGTAAGTCGTTCAACCACGCTCGCACTATGTGACTCCAATGTTGAGGGGCCTCCATCTTGCTTGCCATCTATAAAGTTTCACCGCTTCATCTCTAATTAATTGTGGTTAAAGAGCATTATTTGTAACATATCGAGATAGGCGACCCTTGTTACGGTTGCTTTCTGCGAAAAGAAAGGTCCGTAGACCTGGCGTCGGGATATTGCGCGGAAAAAGTTAACCTTTGGGGAATCACGTTCGTGTTCTACAAGTTTATGCGGATTTTCAAGACCCCAGATACGAACATTATGGGCATTCACCTTACCCCTGAGATGAAAGGTGGACTCATCGCTAAACACTATACGATCTAGAAGGTCATCGTATCGAGCTAACACGGCACAGGCAGAGGTAAACCGTAGAGCCTAGTCGTCGGGCTTTAAAGCATGTACAAACTGCAACCGGTATGAACGCATGTGTAAACGTTTCCTTAACACCTTCCACACCGTCGTTTTTGGCACCTTCAGTTCGTGACTTGCTCTCCGAACGGATTTCTTAGGACTATGAAGAAACGAGGCCCTGATATGGTCCACATCCTGTACAGTCACTTTGGGCCGTCCTGTACTTTTGCCTTTACAAAGACATCCATTAGTTGCAAATTGCCTATACCATCGGCGAATGTTTTTGCCACATGGAGGATCAAATTGGAAACGTAAACGATACGCACGTTGAATCGTAATTACAGATTCACACTTAGCAAATTGTAGAACACAGAAAGCTTTACGCTCAGGACTCGCCATTGTCAGTATGTGGCGCACGCACTAGAAAAGACTACACCTAAATGCGCGCATGCGCGTATGTCGACCTATCAGGAATTCGTTCTGGCGCAAGTGCATATTCGAAACTATGCAACTTACTCTTCACTTGATGTATGATATGATATGGATATTGTATATTATGCTGTGATAATAAAGCATTGAAACTGGGACATTCTTTTACGGACACCCGGTATTGAGTATTAATTTAAAAACATATTTACGCTTTGGAAGTATTCTTCGGCAAGCGGCAAAAACATCTGCTATGGTCAAAGGGCCTAATTAATTTGTCTGATAAGCTTAATATCATTATTAATATTGTTAGGGATATTA
>JABUQX010124509.1:10000-17394 GCA_015478945.1 Trachelipus rathkii | reverse complement strand
GTAATTACTATGAGAATTTTACCCATTAGCTGGAGTGGGTAGGACGTACAATTCGATAGAGGAACCGCAGTTTACGCCGACTTATTCCAAGAGTGTGGTTGTGAGGAGGTTAGGATCCCGGCAAAACTTTACCTCCGCCCGTATACCCCAACAAAGCAATGCCTGCATCGAAAATCACTCCCATAAACATTGCTTGAATCTTTGCGAGCCATGCTGTCGGCAGAGCGTGGAAGATGTGAAGATTATTGGCTATCGAGCTTCCCCCATGTGTGGCTATTGTGTCTGCGCTACTGCGCCCATTGAATTCAGCAAGGAATCACCCCTGCCACTCTTAATGATGGGTCAAAATCCAACTCTCCCTGGAGCATTTAGATCAGCTGGAGTCCTCCTTCCCCCTGTCCATGAACAAAAACCTTACGCTGAGAAACTAAAAATTATTCTTTAGGGACTCCCTCTGTCCCAGAATTTACTGCCAAAACCCCAAAATATATGTCGCCAAAATAGTCTTGCAAGATGCAAAATTTGTATTAGTTAAAAAACGAGCGAGGTATGGCAGGAAACAAACTAGAACCCAATATATCATGGCCCCTAATCCGCATAGTAAAGGTTACTGGGAAATAGATGTTGTACCATAAATAAGAATAATAAAGGTACAATGTGAAAATTTACATAAATGTAAAGCCCCACTATTTTATGTTAAATAAGAATGTGGAAGAGTTAGATGATTTTATAAAAAAAAAATCCTATTTGGTGCTAAGTCTATATATCTAGATGCACAGTATAACTCTTGTATATAGTGATATAAAGTGTGAACTTTCATGTAACATGTTTTATTACTTTTTAGTATAGTCATTTTGTTAGAATTTAAGTCTCTACTACTTAATTTTCACCTTAATTTCTCTATTCCTCAAATTAAGTAATTTAGAAGTGGCTTGATGTGTTCAGGTGTGAATCTCAAGTAAACTTGGAAATTCACCCTCCAAAAGTTCACACGTGCAACAAAATTGGCATTTTATTCCAATAATTTGTTTTATAAAGTAATTGTATATTTGAATGTGCAATACTTCTAATAATTACCGGAAAATATGGCGCAACAATGCCATAATTGTAAAAGTTGTTAACGGTTGGCAAATTGCCCCTCAAAATAATGGCTCATGCAATGTTTTTGTAGCTATTATTTTCTAGCCCGCCAATTGAAGAAGATATAAACAAATAATCGTTTGCGCACGACGCTTTTATAAAACGCCTCTATTAAACATTGTTAAATAAATTTAAAACTAAATAAAAACTTTAAACAAGATGTTATCTTCTCGTTAATAGATGATGAATGCAGTTCAAAAAAAAATATAATATAAAAATAAAGTTAAAGGCAGTGTCAATCTATACTTTTCATATGGAAGGCTTAGACCCCAGACTAAAAGTCCCTTCCAGTTATATATTATATAAACTATATATATAAGTATTATATATTCATATATATATGATATATTATATATATATATAGTATATAATTATATAATAATATAAATATATAATATATAATATATTATGTAATATATATATTATATATATATATATATATTATATATATATATATATATATATATAATTACTATATATATAGATAATATATATACATATATATATATATAATATATATATATATATAATATATATACTATATATATATAATATATATATATATACTATCATATATATAATCTATATATATAAATATTATATATATATATAATATAATATATATAGATATATAATATATATATGTACATAATATATATAATATATATATATATTATATATATATATATAGAATATGATATAATAGTTATATATATGTATAGTTATACTAGATAATATAATATGTATATTTATATTTTATACGTATATATATATATATAATATTATAATAATATATATATATATATATATACTTATATATAGTAACTATTATATATATAGATATATATATACATATATAATATATAATATATACTATATATATAGGTGATAGGTATTTTCTTTGCCACCTTATTTATGACACCATGTAATTAGTGTAGGAATTTTCCCTCACATGATTTTCATGAAAAGATTACTCCAGACTCCCAAAATGACGATCATTCGTCCGCTAACATATTACAAAAATGCTATGAAAATTAATAAAAATTGCACATCCATATACAACAATTTAAGGCCCAAAGAAATAAAATTCCAACGAAAAAAAAATTTTGTTTTAAAAAATAGTATAAATTTGGTACTACAGTACTTTCTACTATTGGAAAAAGTTCTAAGAACATATATAAAAATATAGAAATAATATTATATATAATAATATATATATACTATATATATATAGTTAATATATATATATATATATATTATTCATAATATCATCTATAGAATATAAAAACTTAATTAGATATATAATATATAATATATATATATATATAATAATTATCAATTATAAATAATATATCATATAATATAAATACTATACTATATATTATATATTATGTATATTATATATATTGTGAAAGGATAGGGGTGCCATGAATCTATTTTTTATTCTGGGGTGCACCACTTAAAAAAGTTGGAACCACTGCCACTAGACAAAGGCTTATGGAGACGATACTGCCTTGAAAAATGCGTGTCTTGATATAAATACATAAATAGGTATCTGCATGGGTTCAACCGATATATATATTATATATATATATAATATATACTAATATATATATAATATATATCATTATATAGCTATATATAGATATATAGATATATATATATATTTTATACAATATATATATATATATATATATATATATATATATATATATAATATATATATAATAGATATAATATAATTGAATTCAAAATATATATTACTATATATATAGTTATAGTATAAATTCATATAGTATAATATATATATAGCTATATATATACTATGATATATATTATATCTATATATATATACTATAATATAATATATATATATATATATAATAATATATATATTATATATAATATGAGAAATTTCTATTTCCATACAAATCAATGCCGCCTATTATATTTAAAATTGTTATATATTTGTATCCAAACACATAGGCAGCCGAGAATTTGAAATGATAAGCGTTGAGGAGGCCCATCAGATGAATGCCTTATTTGAGAAGAGTCCACCACGAACAGGAGTGGCGGAGGATGCTACAGCATCTCTCCAATAGAATTCTCTAACTATTTGATATCAATTATTATAATAACTATTGAAATCCTTGTGTTATACCAAGTACTAGTTAACTTGCCCAAAGCAAAACAAAGCTATTTTGTGACCAAATTAGCGCAGCATAAAATCAAATGCTCAGTGCCAAATGCATTATAATTTAGCCGGCAGATCACCGTGATATATAAAATATGGGCCTTATTAACTTTGTTTATAAACTGAAAAATATTGTGCCAGTATTGCAATTACATTGAAATTGATTATTATCATCTGTCATACCATTATTTCACTTGCAAATTATGTGATAAAACTTTGAAAGCAGAAAAAACCCTTTTCACTACATTCACCCTCATTTATTAATTATTTATCTAATTGGTCTGAGTAATAACCTCAGATCATATTTTGGTGAAAGCCAAGAGTGACATACAATACCTTGCAACCTGCAATACATTGCAATCTGCAATAAAATATAGTACCTTCTGAACTGGGCCTAAAAATTTTCTATTAAAAAACAGTGACAAAGAATAAACAGTGCTTATTAAAAATTTGAAAAAAAGTGAAATTATTGTGAATATTAATCTTATAAAAGAAAATTCTCTGCGTGAAGATAAAAAAAATTATATTAACAAAAAATAATAATTTGAAAATACAAAATTCGGCAAAATAAAAAAATAATAAGAAAAAACAAAAAGAAGACCACCATATTTCAGGTAATTAAAGTACTAAATTTTCTCTGTGCTTACCCAAACTCAAATGAGCGCATTATTTTAGTCCTAAAGCCTTTAACCCTAAACACTTTTGAAAAAAAAATGGTCTCAATAAAGAAGCTCTCTGTCTCTGTTAAAACAAAATCCAAGAGAGCTAAAACGGCTCCAACAACAAGAAAGTGGGGGAGGGGAAAAATACCCACTCCCCGACCGACAAAAGTCCCCAACGACAACAACAAACATTCTTCCCGCGCCAGGAAGGATACGACTCAAATACCAAACCGAAAAATTGAAGTCAAGTTTGTTTGCCCACTTAAACTTCCAGAATTTGAGGAAGACAATATTCAAATTTGGCTCAAAGCTGTAAAAGTCGTTTTTAGACTGTATAAAATAAAAAGTGACTCTGAAAAAATAAGGCACTTGGCAACCATGCTACCAACCCATCTCTTGCCTCTCATCGACCATCCCATTAAAAAGAATTCCTATAAGAAACTGCTAAAAGCAATAAAGAAAGCTTATTTACTTCCCCAAGAACAAAACATTCGTGACGTCATCAAAGAAAACATGAAACAAAATGAATTACCGAGTGAATATATGGCGCGCCTACGAAAGAGCATTGGAGAAACAAACACAAAAACTCTTCTTCAAAATCATATGGCTTTCATAAAAGAATACTTTCTTGCCGCCATCCCAACTGAGGTGTATCTACATGTATACAAATTAGCACCGGCTGTCGAGTTGCATACACTCATAGGACTAGCCGATGACATATTTAAAGTTACAAATCCGAGAACTAATGAACGACAACAAGAAAACTTATAACTAGTAAGATTGTGAATAATAATAATAATAATAATAATAATAATAATAATAATAATAATAATAATAATAATAATAATAATAATAATAATAATAATTAATAATAATAATAATAATAATAATAATAATAATAATAATAATTAATAATAAATAATAATATATGTACACTTTGACTTCGCTTAAAATAACAATGAAATGCCGTATATAATGCGAAATCATAATATTCATAAATAAAAATGTTTCGATTGTAATGCTGCATGAGTTGAAAAAACCGAAAGCGCTTTCAAAAAAGCGAAAAATTGAAATTGAAAATGAAAAAAAAAAAAAAAATAAAAACTTATTTTGCAATATGCAAATAGCCAATATATTAAAGAATCAAAATATGAGAGATAACAGTAAACAGGTATTCTGTAATTTAACTATAATAAGCATGATGGTTATATATGTTCAATAATTTATTTAGTGATTAGGATAGATTTCATACGAGCACCGAAAGCAGAGCTTTCGGAGAGACAGTGGGCGCATGTTTAAACTCTAATTTGGGCGGAGCAAAGGTCTCTGCCGTACAAGAAAGAACGGCGGCTATCTCACTCTCTGAAAGTACTGTATCGGGCTCTAAGCTGTATAAGGTAAAATAAAATTCATAATAAATATTTCTAATAATGAATCTAGCTAAAATATGAATAAGAGTGAAATTGAAAAAGAAATGAACAAAGAAAAAATAGAAATAGCAAATGTATTTAAAAATAAAAATTTAATTAATAGTAATGATTAAAAAATTTGATGCCATTATGCATATTGGGTTTTATATTTTATTATCCATTATTGTAAATAGTACATAAATAAAGGGAGTGAATGGTAAGTGTCTTTCTTGAGATCCGAAAATTGTTGCCATTTAAGCTTAACTTTTGGACGTGATCATGTGTCACAGTCGTATTAAAGCAGAATTTAGCGATAATAAAGGATATCAGGAATGCGTTTTCCATTCACGAAACTTTAGAAAATGTGTAGTCCTTAATTATATATCAGATTATTAAAATAATAAACGTGTAATCAAAAATCAACTGTAAGAGCCAAGAGCCCATAGCGGACGGCTCCAATCACACGCTGATAGAAAAAAAACTGTTTACAGAAACTTATTATCAGGTTATAATATGATATCAAATTATTTAATGTGCATGGTAAATTTCCACCTCTTTTCAAATTTCCCGCTCTACATAGACTCTTGTAGCCTATCCTTATTATTAAATAAAATTATAACATTTTGAAAGAATACCGTAGAAAGCGCTCAGACAAGCAACCGCGCTAAAACGAAAACGAAAGAAAATGGGAGGAGTCAACGCCAGCCTCATTCTCTTCCACACAAGTGAACCAAATGCGGATGGTACCCAAAATCACCGCTCGCTTGTGAATTCCTGTGTACGGTCCATTTAAATCCTAAACCAATCGCACTCAAGATAGAAAAAAAAAAAAAAAAAAAAAAAAAAAAAAAAAAAAAAAAAAAAAAAAAAAAAAAAAAAAAGACGAAAAGATACCCTTTTAACAAGATGAAGAAAAAGAACAGATAGTGGAATACATAAAGGCAAAAGAAGAGTTATTCATTATTTTCTAGATAAGAATGTTTTTGATTTAAAACAAGTATATATTTCATCTTAATTGTCTTCTAAGAGCAAGATCTGCTAAAGAGAAGTTGTACGTGTTTATTGAGAATGAAATTTGAAAGAAAAGAAAAATGAAAATACAAACGGTCGAACCAGAATGGTTTCTTAGGCAGAAGAAATTGTAGTATATTGGACTCATTGCAATTCTGACGGGGATAAATGATTTTATTAAAGTAGTCATTAATTGTGTTCTGATATGTATTTGTTTCTTCTCCTTTTTAGCTATTGTAGTGTCTTTCTTGCCTGTTCTTTTCTATTGCTTATTATGTAATAATTATAAATAGAGTTATAAAAGGTTATATAGCTTGCATGATATTGCAATTATCACAGTCATAAGAACCTTATGTCTGTTGTTGCAATCTCATTGCAGAAGTCACGTCTGGGGTACCATTTGATATGAGAAATTTCCATTTCCCATACAAACAATGCCGCCTATTATATTTAAAATTGTTATATATTGTACCAACCAATAGGGAGGCCGAGATTTGAAATGAAAGCGTTTGAGGAGGCATCATGAATGCCTTATTTGAGAGAGTCCACCACGATACAGAGTGGCAGGAGGATGCTTCACAGCATCTCTCCAATAGATTCTACTTATTGAATCAATTATTATAATAACTATTGTGAAATCCTTGTGTTATACCAAGTACTATTTAATTGCCCAAGCAAACAAAGCTATTTTGTACCCAATTCAGGCAGCATACAAAACTTAAATGCCTAAGTGCCTAGTCATTATCAGATAGCCGGCAGATTTGCTGAGATATAAAATATGGGCTTTATTAATTGTTTACAAAACTGAAAATATTGTGCCAGTATTGCAATTACATTGAAATTGATTATTATCATCTGTCATACCATTATTTCACTTGCAAATTATGTAATAAAACTTTGAAAGCAGAAAACCCCTTTCACTACATTCACCCTCATTTATTAATTACTTATTTAATCTGCCTGGTTGCAATACCAGTG
>JABUQX010124509.1:0-7500 GCA_015478945.1 Trachelipus rathkii | reverse complement strand
TGTTACCACTCGGTCGGATTCCCACAGACAAATAAACAAATAAAAATAAATTAGCTTAACCATCTGGCTATCATCCATCCTTTTCACATGCAGACCAAATTCCCCACATACTTTCATTTATCCTCTCATTTATCCCTTTCTTCACACCACACAACCCCTAATACGTTCATTCTCATTTTATTTCAATTCTTCTCACACCCAACACGCTCCTAAGATTGTTCATCTGAAATCACATTGTACTTTTTAGATCTATACCTCTGCTCCAGGTAGCTTCATAGTCTTATTACTATGCATTGACACTGGAAAATAACATACTCTCATGTAAAATCCTAGGCACCAAGACTTAGTCCCTTTACATCAACCAATGATTTAATTGCTCCAGCCACCCCCACATTCACAACATTTCTACTGCATCTCCTGCATCATCCTGTCCCCTACATTCAATACAGGCATCTTGGGCTGATGAAAAACTCAGACACTTGAAACCTGTGCTGCTCACCATCTAACATGCACCTCACACTGAGGACTGTCCTCACTTACAAATCCATAACCTTAAGCTTTATCACAAGCTTACTTTTCTAAAACCCCTTTACACACATCCTACCAATCTCTCAACAATCCTTAAAAATCTCAGATTAAATCCACTAAACCCCAAATCATCCATAGTAATTGGTAGGGCACCTGAACTTTCTCCATCTTCCATCATTCTGGCAATTCAGTGTCCTTCCACCCCTTGGCTCCTACTCCACCATAACCCCAGCCATATAAGGCTAAATTCGAATAAACTGCAGACATAACTCATCCCCGGCCTAACTCTTCATTAATAGAAGTTAAACCGTTTACACCATTTATTCTTTACATTACGCTTCACTATCGTCATACATACTTTGATTCCATTAATCCTATCCTGCTCCAGTTGCAAATCTATAAAACCTAAATACAATTTTGGAGCCTTCTTCTTCTCCCTCATTTTCAATCATTTGTTTCAAATGTAAAGATTTTATCCACACATCCTTTACCCCTCCTAAATGCACCTTGTTTTTTACCAATCAGTTCTTCAGTCATTCGACGCACTCTGTCAATCAAAACATCAGCATATATCTTCCCTACAAAACTCAATAAACTAATTCTTCATTCCTACAGTACCCTTAGATTTTCCTACCTTATTAAGGGGAAGTACTATTACTGATCTCCACTAGGACCGACCGGGGCCCCTGGCCCCGGCCAAACAATCAGAAAACCGTTTTCTACCTATAGTTAACTGTACTTTGGTTAATTAAATAATAGAGGGTTAAATCAAACAAAATAAAAATATATACGTCAATTCCACTCCTTTGTTATATAAATTGATGCAAAATATATAAACATACCTATTTATAATCAAATTTTTTTTTTTGGTATTTACTATGATTTCAAATTAAAATTGAGGCCAAATTATAATTTTCCGAGTTTTTAACCATAAAAATACTCAAAATTTATATATCAAACGGATTTCGAAAAGGAAATAAATATAATTGTTAAAAATATTAATATGGGAGTTTCAGTATTTATATACTTACTAGAAATCGTTGCAGGGATACTCTTCGACGAGCAAAGCGTCTTCATCGAAAGCGGTAAGCAACCTTGGTTCTCCTTACTGACAAATCTCTTCGGCCTTCTGCCAAAACATCTCTTAACAACTTCCTTTGTAAATTCCTGTTCTCCTCCTCTTATTCGGGCGTCTGGATGGTCTTGTTGCTAATAACCAATCGAAAGGCCAAATCTCTTCGGCCTCCCATTTTCCCTCTCTCTTAACTCCCAAACTTTGGATCATCTCTGGAAGTATCTCCTCCTTCCTCCTATCAGGTGTCCTGCGTGCCTCGCCTGTGATTACATTCTGATCGGGTAGCGGCTCCTGAAATCCACGAACGTTAGGAAGTTGGCAGTCTGATGGCATTCTCCCTCCTCGAGCCTTTGAGGGAGGTAGCTTCCTGCAAGACTCCGCACTCTCATGTTCAACTATATTCTATGTCTCAATATCAGCACTTTCCCCTCAGTGTTGCAAGCACGTGCACATGTTCAACCTGATTCCAAAAAAGTGGTTGCCTGATCCTTCAACTATCGCCCTATATAGCTCTCATTGTATTCTATCTAAGATCTGAAATCCTTTCTCAACTTCTCTTAGATCATCTGGAATCTCCTTCACTTCTTTCCGATCGCCATACGGCTTTCTTTCGTGCCTAAGAGGTCTCACTGGTTATACTTCCCTTATCTTTACTGATTGCGGTTTTCCCACCCTTCTTGTGAAACTCATGTATAATTCTCAAGTGGTGGCGTTGATATATCCAAAGTATTTGACCGGGCGGCGGCATGGTCAATGCCTTCCAAGCTCCCGGCGCTCTCCTTTCTCTTTAAGCTTATATTTATGTCTAGTTTTTCTTCAATGCCTCCAATATCTGCTGTTGTTGATGTGGCGACTTCTTCTTTTCCCTTCTATCAATAGTGGTGTTCCCCAGTGGTTCTGTCCCATTCCCACTTTTATTCCCACTCATTACCAGATCTTCTCTCTCTTAAAATCTACTTTGAAATATGCCACGACTTGCCTTTTCACATTTTCCTTCTCAACTCATTCCTCACCCTTCGCTCAGAATTAAGCCCTCTGTCTCACCCTTCCTCGATCTTATCTCTCGTGCTGACCTGGATGGAAATTCTGTAGGTCGTCTCACCTTGTGGAAATTCAATTTTTAAAAACTCAATCCCCCCTACAAATTCTCCTAAGACACTCCTAATTTTCCTATTCTTCTTCGACGGACTCGCCCTCCTAAGCTGACAATATAAACATTCTTGCCTTAACATAAACAAAAATGTCTTGGAAACCCTCACATCACAACGTATTGCTGGCGGCCTCAAAGAAACTGGGGAGTTCTGTTTAGACTGCAGACTTTTTTTTCCTCTCTCAGTTGCCCAGCTATGGTGGCCCCTATCCATTTTAAAGGGGAGTATCGCTCATTCTAGCCTGGAGTTTCACCCGGCTTTTGATAGGGCCTGTCAAAGGCCAAAAGCGTTTATAACTGCTCCTGTACTTTCTCCAGTTCCTTTGACTCTATCTTTGCAAGTGATGTTGGTGCTTTATCTCTTTTCTATAGGTACCGCAGCGGCAGGGCAGGCTGAGGAGCGTATCACTGCGTACTCACTTTTACGTCGCCCGTAACCAGGTTGCAAGCCTGCACATAGTTTTGTGCCATGCAGGTAACCCCAGACTAGTTCGCTGCGGGAGCCTCCTCTTTCTGCCACATCTGTTTGTGGAATCCTCCCTTCCATCTCTGTTTCCTGCTGTAATTTAATCTCCTCCCACTTCAAAGCTTCTCGCAGGTTCCGTGCTCAACTGGTGCACTTACGTTAGTTGTTGACTTCTGAGGCGTGCAACACTCCCCTTGAATAGGGCCCTGCCTGTGAGTGGTGGTGACACAACTCAGGGAAAAAAAAATGCAGTGGTCATTTTCAAGAAAACGTAAACATTTTCCTAGAAATCTCAAAATTGGTTTATTTTAATTGAATTAATATATAAGAGGCAGGAGAGAGAGAGTAGGTAGAGGTAAGAGGGATAGTGCAGTGAGGTATATATATATATATATATATATATATATATATAAAAGTATATATATATATATATATATATATATATATATATATATATATATATATATATGATAGTCACCCTAGACACGTAAAATAATACTTTAATAAAAAATCACAGATAAAATTATGAAATATAACGTTCAGTAACCATTAGCTGCCCAAGACAACGCGCCTTCCGTCCGATGGAAATTAATAAGCAATATACAAAAATGAAAAGTTAAATGAAAATATTGTTAATTTAGTTGGTCCCTCCTCTTCATATCCTTAAGGCATCCTGAATTTAGGAGTATAGAATTTTGAATAATGTCAAGGCTCACTTCGCCCGGTATTTTATTAAAATTATCAGTATTGCATATATATGACGATTCAATTATTTTCCTCTTCATAACTTGATTGATGTATTTCAATGGAATTTATATTGATTTTATGGTCGTGCAGAGTTCGATGGACTGTTAAAGCTGAATTAGGAGAGTCTTTGATAAGATCATGCTTATGTTGTTTAACTCGTCTGGGTAGATCATTAGTCTCGCCGATGTAAACAGATGGACAGTCATAGCAGGGAATTTTATAAAGCATTGCGTTTGATAAGTATTAATTTTAGGGGTTTAAAACCGTTTTCATAACTATTGCTTTATAAGATTAAATTAGAAGAGGTTCTAATGATGACAACGCAGTAATGGTACATAAGAAAAGTGCAGGAATGAGGGTTACTATTATAGAATTTTGCTTGGCTTCAAAGCTGAATTTAACACATAAAGTATTTTTAGTTTGATGAAAGTAGAAAGAAATAGAGTTTCTGTTGATAGACAGAAAGGAGTGGCTAAAACTCCTGAAGGCTCTAAGATAGAGGGCAGTTAGTAGCTAATTTTGTGTTATATGTACGAGTCGAAAACCAATGTATATGTAAGAGAGTGAAGAAGTGTGATTTCTGTAGACAGAAAAGGATAGATGTGGAGTTTTTCCTTTTCATGAAATTAAAGTATCAAGAAAAGGTAGATAAGAGTTTATAGGTAATTCATGTGAAGGAGATAGAGGGATGAATGTTATTGATATGTTGTAAAATGAAATTTATATTGATGTCATTTGGAAGTGCGCAGAACACGTCGTCCACATAACGAAGCCATGTGGCATTGGAAAGAGAAGGGTGATGAATAATGTAGTGGTGTTCAAAGAGTTCCATAAAAATATTGCTTAAAGTGGCAGATAAGGGAGAACCCATTGAGATGCCATAAGTTTGTTGTGTTTGTAAAAAGAATTGTTAAAAGTAAAGAAGCTGTGATCAAGTGTGAGAGAAATAAGTTGCTTAAGAAGGGAGAAAGGATAATTTAAAGTGATGTTATGTTCTTGAATATAGTTTTCTAGTAAGTTTAGAGTAAATGGGACAGGTACGGAAGTGAAAAAGGAGGTGACGTCAAAGCTAAGAAATTGGTGTGTGGAAGGATTAAGTGTATGAATACGTTGTATGAAATTTTCTGTATTGATGAGATTGGAAGGTGAAATTTTGCCGATTAATGGTTTTAATTGAGAAGATAACCAGGAAGAAAGTTTATAAGTAGTGCAATTAGTATTGGAAATGATAGGGCGTAAGGGGTGATTAGGCTTGTGAATCTTTGGCAAGCCATAGAAGTGGGCAAGATCAGTTATGTACGCCTTATTTTTATTATAAATGTCGGGTATATTACTACTTGCGTTCAAGCAAAATTTATTTATATATATGATATATATATATATGTATATATATATATATATATATATATATATATGTTATATATATATATATATATATATATATAAGGTTATTAGTTAAGGGTATATATATATGTATATATATAGTGATATATTAGTTAAGTTAAGTTATATATATATATATATATATATATATATATATATATATATGTTATTATATTTTTAATACAAACTTATTCTCCTAGAAAATCAATTATTTTCTCAAAATTTCTTTCGAAAATATTTATTTAAATTTAATTAATTAAATGTATTTCTTTTTTATAATTAAAATTAATACTAATTGAAATTATATTTAATTTTCATCCTAAATTTTAAGACTTTCAGTGTTTTTGACTTGCATTTAATTTTAGCTAACCTCGGCTCCCGGCCCCGGCCCCCGTCTCTTCCCTGGCCCTCCCGGCCCTGGCCCTGGCTCCCGGCTCCCGGCTCCCGGCAAATACTCCCGCCCGGTCGGCCATTCCTTAACTCCACCAACCCTCGGTGCCATACCCTCCATAAACGCTTCGTTACATCAACTTCCAACTAATAATCACCATCTCGCCTTCGTTCTTGATCATTTCGCCAGCAATTTCATCGTCTATATCTGCAGATTTACCACTCTTCAACTTTCTCCCCTACCCATTACTTCCTCCTTACTACTTCTCATCCCCAAAATACCTATTCCATCTTGGTATCATGAACCATACACTTCCACTATTACTTCTCTATTGCCGCCTACAGCAGGCCATATTTTTGGGAAGTAAATTCTTCCACACTCCCTCACATCCATTTCATCTCATCAGTTACGAAATCACCATCCCTATCTCATTATTCTAAGCAGGTTCCCTTATTCTCATTCAACCTTTCGCGATTCCTTCCAGAAGAGCTCTCCTCAAGCTTCCCTCAGGAAGTCCCAGAATCTCATCCTCCTTCCAAACTGTTCATTTACCTCTTTTTTTCCTCCTACGTATGCACATTTTTAGTATTTCTTTTTCCTTATATAACTCCAAACATCTTTTTTTTTTTCTTTTGAAACTTTTCCATATATATATATATATATATATATATATATATATATATATATATATATATATATATTAAGTTATATATAAGTAGTATATATATATATATATATATATACATATATATATATAGTATATATATATATATATATAAGTATGTTATATATATATTTATTGCTAAGATAAGGTTATTATGCTATATAAAGTTATATGTTGTTGCTAAGGTTATGATATATGCATATATATAGTATATTTATATAGTATATATATATATGTATATATGAGTTATATATTATATATATGATATATGTTAAGTTAAATATATATATATATATATATATATATATATGGTTATGGTATATATATACAGCATATATATATATATTATTATGTATATATTAATATATATATATATATATATATATATATATATATATATATATATATATATATATTGGTATTATATATATTATATATATATATGTTGTTAAGTTGAAGAAAGGCTATTAGCAGCACATATATGTTATTAAGGTTATATACTACATATATGTTATATATATATATATATATTATTATTTCATTTTATATATATACATCTCTATATATATATATATTATATTATATATATACATATATATATAAGTAGCAGCAGCAGTAGGTATATAGCAGCAGCATATATATAGCAGCAGTATATATGTTATATATATGGTATATATATATATATAGCAACCGAGCTGATCGCTGCGCTGTCAGTTGGTCCAGCATCTCTTCTTCTGGCTCAAAAACTCCAACCCTAGATACCTTACAGAACTACGTGTCTCGCGCAATGGTTTCCGCGGCGCCGCTCTAAAGTTAAACACTCTCAGGTAGTGGTTTTCGCCCTTTCAGTGAACTAGTACTCTTCTTCTTCCATTAGCCTCAAAACCCACCTCTCCCAGTAGAGTTTCCAGAGGATCGTGTTTATCAAAACGAGGGAAGAGAAGGAGGGGAGGGATTAGAGGAGGAGGAAGAGGGGAGGAGGTGAGGAGGGAGGAGGAGTGGGAGGAGGAGGAGGAGGACAACAACAATGACTAATTAGTAATTACAATTATTTTTAGGTGTATATATATATATATATATATATTGAAGCACGAGT
>JABUQX010124508.1:7500-18424 GCA_015478945.1 Trachelipus rathkii | reverse complement strand
ATCGTTACATAAGGTGGATGTACAGATAAGTCGTCAAATATAACCAAAATAAGTCTCCTTCTTCTCTACCACTGAATAACATAGCCATCTAGCTTCCGGCCACAACACTAAACGTGAGGCTCATATCAATATCCTGTATTGCTTCCGCCACAGTTTCTTACTTGACACGCTTTTATTGTTTGAGAGCGAAAAACTAAATAGACGTTTGTGTGTGATCGATCCTCCAGAAACACTATTCAACCATCGTTGACGACGTACATGAATGTCATATCCTTCCTTCTTTCCATTTGATAACAGCGGCCTTAATATTTTTAAGATCACACATGAAATGATAAAAGGTCTATTTGAATATCAAATCTCACTATGTGAGTATAACGTTCGAAATGATTGTTTCCTACGGAAAATAGAAAACGGCTGCCTTTAGGATGATCGAGTTCCCATGTGTTATATTGTTTAAAAACGGCTAGGATTTTAGCTGAGATCTATTTTAGTATGTTAGGCTAGAAGTGTACTTGAAGAAATTGTTAATACGTGTCGCTACTTTATCATAGAAGAAAAAATAGAAGACGCGAAATGGACCTATCAACTTCAATCAATCGAAGCTAAACAATTAGGGTTATGTTATCTATATTCATCCCAAATACGTGATATATCAACTATTTTTCCCACAGGTTTCGAAAGCGAACTAACAATCAGGTGTTGTTACTACATATCGAACAAACGTCGATATATCAGCTTATTATTTCGATGTTTCCGATGGTGAAGGTAAGGCTTTCAGCTGTTTCCGTTTTATTATTCTTTGAGAAGTACCTGATGATTCTGTTATCCTTACATTAAGGGGAGAGGGGGACGAGGAGGAGAAATATTATCTAGGTCGTTTAATCTTTGTTTTATTTTGGATAAACTTCTTGGAGAATTGTACAGCTTGAAGTTCATTGTTTGATTGGTTTCCTCTGTTACGGGTGTTTTTCTTCCATACGTGATAAAATCAGATACCAGGTCTACAATATTAGATCCTTCGTAACAACTCCACCCTGATTACGATTTGACCAATCCATCCATATTAAATTGATCTTTAAAATCATTATATCAAGTGCTTATACCTCTGTTTTTAATTGAGATAGGTAGACAAACAATATACTTTATTAAAATCTTTCTTTTTATAAGTTTCCTCCATTTTTTCATGAACGAGCTTCAATTTTCATTATTCTTCTTATTTCATTAGTCTTTATAGAACCCCTTGTATAATCAGTACTGGTGTAGTTTATCTTTTAAATCTCATAATCTCTGTAGAACGTTTGATATTTCACTCTCTTTTCATCTAACCCTATTCGTGAATTTAAAATTACATTTAATCTTCTCGAATAATACAATAATGTTCTATTCGGGATCTTGTAATGAAGTGGTAGTATAGTTGAGATTAAGATGTAGACCCATTAGTCTGTTGAAGGTGTTGACATAAGGAAAATATTCTGAAGCTTTGACTAGGTGTTCGAATAGGAGACCACAGCTTTCTCATATTTTTATCTAAACTTCACTCCCTGTTTATTAGTTTGTTTAATTGGTGACACGATTGAGAATTAATAAGGTAAGAATACACCTTCCAATCACAAGCTTTTCTATTGAATTCTTATTCTCTCGATCTTCCAACGAGTGTCCGAACATGTGCCGTGCGACGCTACTAGCTTTTGTTTAGGATTCTATAGTAGAATTCTTTTTATTGAAGATTTAAGCATATCTTCGCTTACACAACGGATAAACAGACTTTTAAAGATATTTCTTCTTCTCTTTGTTCATTTAATTTGTTAGTTTATTATAAACATGTAAAATATTTTTCCCCAACATTATGCAGAGGAATGGTAAAATAGTTCTATCTCGCTCTGAGGAGAATGTTTTAGGTCTCAGCTAGGAATTCTGTATGCTGTTTTAGGATGAATTCACACATTAAAGTCAACCAATAGGTTTCGACATAACCTCTTATAATGACCTTTAAAAAAAGGTCGTTCTTTACCGTTGAGAAGAAACAGCTGCATCTAGCTAAACACTAACTGGACTTTACGTGACGACGTTGACCAAACAAACAAACAGTATTGACGTTGGTTTAAAGGATACATCTCTTCATATATTTATTCTGAATGACAAAATGTTCTTGAGTGATAAAAAAACAACGAATATTTAGAATGATGAGAATATTACAGTAAACGTTTCAAGCATTTCTATCATTCAACTTATGGCATTAAATCATCTAGTGTATGACAATTTTATGACCTTGTATATTATCATTGACGTTTACGAAAACATCGTCTAATTCCTAATTCTTCTTTGGATGATTGCTGTATTAAATTATTTCCTGATATATCACTTCCTTCCGTATCTGAGTAATCTTCATTCTCTGTTCGAAAATCTCTATTTCTCTTAGAATATTTAACAACAGGAATGTTTTTCCACATCCCGTAGGACCTGTAACAAGACATGTAGAAGGACTGCGGAATAAGAATTTACACACATCCATACTCTTTAAACATTAAGTTAAGTTTCATTTTATATGATATATATATAATAGTATATATATAATATAATATATATATATATATATATAGATATATATATATATATATATATATATATATATAGATATATATACTTATAATATATATATATATATACATACTATTATTATATATATATATATAATATATATAATATATATATTATATCATCATAATAATATATATATATTTATATATATATATATTATAGTAATATATATATATATATATATATATTAATATAATGATATATATATAGTAATATATATATATATATGTATATATATAATATATAATATATATATATATATATAATATATATTTAATATTATATTATATATATGATAATATATAATATATATATCGCAAACATGTCTACACAACAGTTTGTTTATCTAAATCCTTATTTCAATAGAGGCGGAGCTTAGGCGGTTCGTATTGCTGTATGTTACATACCTTGTACTTTTCTGTGAGAATTAGATTGAAGAGTTAGTTTTACAAGGCTCTATAGTTTTTTTTCCTGACGACTAAATAGAGTTCTTTAATATACTGAAGTTAAAATACAGAATATATATAATAATTAAGAAATAAATAGATACATAATAATAATAATAATAATAATAATTAATAATAATAATCAATAATAATAATAATAATAATAATATAGTAATAAAATAATAATAATAATGTCTCTAGTAATTAAAATAGGAAATAATAATAATACATTAATAATAAGTAATAATAATAATAATCATAAATAATAATAATTTTCTCATTTCATAATTTAAGTGTTTTTTATAACTATAGTTCTAGTAAAAAAAAAACCATGGCACACATACTCAGAAATGTTTTTTTGTATGGAAAATCTTTTCAAACTTTAGCAGTAATATTTTTAAAAGGTTTAATTTTTAGATATTTGCAAGGACGTTATAATTTCTTTTCTAAGAAAATGTTATATTAGTAAAATTATTTCGTAGCATAAAATTATCCTTTTCTTTTTAAAATGCAACCTAACCAGTAATCAATATTAGTTATTTAGAAACTTTTTTAAAGAACATTGTCGACCAACTTGTTAGGTTTCCTTTGGCCTATTCTGGTCGCTAGTGCAAGAAAATGTAATTACTGTTTATTTAACACTTGTAAAAATATTGACAGTTAAATCCCATGTTGTCATTATGACAACTGGTGAATCGACTTACAAGAAAGGGTGAGGTTGTGTGGTAGTGGAGGGTCAGTCATGACAACGGAGATAAGGCAACCTAGGCACTTATATGAAGAGCAGCAGAGAACGAGACATACAGCATGTAGAAGAGCTGCTACAAAATCAAATCAATCCGAATAGAAAGTAAAGACCGGTGACCTGAACGATACCAAGAATCCCTCAACAACACAACAACAACAACAACACAACAACAACACACAAAACACACAACAACAACAATCCTCTGAAGGAACCGAATCGTATAGAGCGTTCCAAATACGGATCGTCCTAACAACTGATTCTAAAACAGAGAGGACGTAAATACAAGCCACTTAGAGAACGACGCAAAAATAAATCGGCGGTGCGTGACCCTTGTAATATATCAAAGCGGATCACAAAAGACCAGTCAAGCACGCCCTCTGATTTCACGTCTGAATCAGGAATTGTAAAGGAAAGCAGCGGGAGCTTCGTGGTAATATCTATACCCTCCACAACGCTCAAACACACCGATGGAAACCTTAACATAGTTTCAAATCAAAAGGCGTGTAAGTTTCATTTTACAATTTCATTCCTTTAATAAACATACAATATATATTATATATTATATTATAATATATTATATATAATTATACTAATAATATATATATAAACTATATATACTATATATATATATATATATATATACTATATATATATATATATATCTATATATATATAACTATATATGCTCACTAATTGATATCTTAACAGAGAATTCCAGATAAAACGTCATGTCGATATAAATGAAGCAGAAGAGGCTGAAGCGTTTAATAAACGTTATGCAAGCAAGAGATACGATGTAAGGCTGGTCCTTCTAATTATATGGATGTGATGAGTTGATGATGTTAATCCCGAATGAACTCGGTATCATTGGATTTGTCGTGTTCCTACACCGATGGATGTCGATAGATAAAGAGGCCCTAATAATCTGCTGTACCTTTACCCGGTTACAGATAAATTATTCCCCCTTCTAATACAGAGGTTAGTTTATGTATGAATTATTCAAAGGAATGTCAAAACGGAATGTATAAACAAATATATATATAATATATATAATATATATATATATTACTATATATATATATATAAATATATATATAGATATATATATATATTATACTAAGAATATGATACTATATATAGTACTATAGATATATTATTTACATGTGTTTTTCTCTTTTTTCAACAGAGAGGAATAAAACGAAAAACTGGTGATGTCGTTAGCCCGATGCTGAAAGATGATAACGAAAAGTGTTAAACTGGTTGTAAAGGGCGGTGGTGATAGGGCGGTATGATTCACTGCTGAGTAAATAGATGTAATGAGAGCTGCTTATACCAGGAATTCCAGAATTATCGAGACACACAAGTATCATGTAAGGGTTGAAAAGATAATTTCTTACTCAATGATAGGCGATAATAGGATTCTTTCATGAGACGTCATCAATATATTCATATTACATTTAGAAAATATGGTAGTCACATAGAGAAGCTAGAATCGTTGGTATGGTTACATCAATGACGGAGGACGAAATGGTACCATATGTGAATATTCCATACGCAGAGAATGGATAGACAGGATTTGGTTTCTTATTTGACGGGTCGATAAATAACAGCTTTCAATCGGGAGATAAAGCTACGTTCAGTGATTTCATAGTTGAAGTGCAAGTGATTCATAATGTAGAAGGTAATGGGCCTATCACTCCTTCAAAAATTGAATTCCAAAGAGATAAATACAACACTGTACAGTTAAGAATGAGTAATGATGATGCAACCGGATACAAGGCAGGCTGTGGATTTAGAGCAATAGCATGTTGTCATAAATTATTTCATGAAGAACAAAAAAACCATACCCGTAAAATACCTCATAGAATAAGTAAGTATTACCCTTTATCTATACATGAATTAGGCAAACAAATAGCTCGGGCTTGTGGTTTAGAATATAATGACCCTTTAGGTGCTGATAAGTTTGCGATTATTGAACGTGTATTAAATTGCAGAATATACGTATACCGCAACGATCAAAATGATGTAAAATTACATGTAATGTATTTATCTCGTGAACAGGATCGTTAAAAACCATTATATGTAATTGGTCATGATTATAAAGATACCCATTACTACTATCCCCTTCCTAAGCATACAATTAAATCTACGATAGTTAGTGTTGACCAGGAAAAAAATACTTCACCTATTTTCTGTCAACTATGCTACATCTTTATCGATGATTATCATAAGCATATATCAAGAGAGTGTCCCGAGTATCGATGTTCTCAATGTATCACGCATCTCTGTAAAGGTAACGCTGAAAATGCAATAGCACCTATGAGATACTACCAGAAATGTAATAGGCATTTTTATAATGAGGATTGTTACATCTATCATGAAGGGGAAACTTGTACGAAAATCCAGATGTGATAAATGTGATGAAAGTAAAATAGCTGAAACCATCGCCATGATTGTGAACATATGAAGAGCAATGTATGCTATGAAAAGTATAATCATGAAAAAACTGGTCCACATAAATGTTACATGAAAAAAATAAAAGAGAAAAACACAGAAGGGAAAACGTGTTCATATTTTATTATGATTTAGAAACATTTAATCACAATGCTAGGGAAGATGCTAATGGGAGATCAATCATGGACATGGTTCCTTATCTAGCTGTAACCATGTTAGTGTGTTACAAATGCAGTGAAATAGAAACGGATCAGTGCGAGGCTTGTGGAACAAAAAGAACTGAAATATTTCATCTGGATTTAGAAGCTACAGATGAATACGAGAAATGTCCCGTTGATAAATTGATTAATTATTTGTTCAAATTCTCCGAAAAGCATAAGAATTACGACATATTAGTAGCGGCCATAATGGTTCGAAATTCGATACACAGTTTGTGTATGCGAAACTGTTAGGTAGAACGCATGAGAATTCTATTTCTAGCAATCCCGTTAAAAGAGGAAATAAAATTATCACCATGTCATCTAATAACAACATTTCCTTTAAAGATACACTGTTGTACATGCCTTGTGCTTTGAAGAAGCTACCTCAATGTATGGGGATTAAGGGGAATGTAGCAAAAGGGTTCTTCCCGTATAGGTTTCTAACTTTAGCGAATATAAATTACAAAGGGGTTATTCCAGAGAGGGCTGTATTCGAAGTCGACAGGATGGATGATGTAGAGAAACGTGATTTTGATGCTTGGTATAAAACTTTTGAGAATCGTGAATATGATATAAAAGCTGAATGTGTGAAATATTGTATACTAAAGATATTGAGGCAGAGTTTTGAGAAGTTCAGGAATAAGTTTAGAACACATTTTAAAATAGATTGTTTAAATGAATGTAGCACCATCGCCTCCCTCTGCTTCAAAGTGTTCAAGATGCATTATATGAAACCGAAATCTATTGCTCACATCAGTAGAGAAGATGAAGGTCACTATTCATTTGCGGGGATTAAATGGTTAACCTTCATGGAACTTTATATGGGCCATCATATAGAGCATGCTCGGAATGGAGGGGAGCGTAAGTTTAAGATTCGAAATAAATATTTACAACCTGACGGATACGTTGAGGTACCCTCTGATGAATATAGGAGAGTTAACGGGGACGCATTTGTAGCACTTAGGCAGATCCGTGTAAATGTGCAGCTGAGGGACTTGAATGCTTTGAGCTGGCTTACCATGGAAAATGTTAGCATGAAGAAAGTGGTATATTTGTTTCATGGGTGTGCATGGCATGGTCATCAGAGCTGCGAGGGTGGAAAAAGAACCCATAAGGGGATATCGAGTCTTGATCGATATAAAATAACTATGTTACAGGAAGCATCGTATAAGAATGAAGGATATGAAGTCATACGTGCATGGGGATGTGAATGGAAAAAAATGATGAATGAATGCGATGTAACTGTGATGAATGGTGGTGTTGAAGAGCGAACCTTAAAATTGAGGAAATATGTGAATGAAATAGGAGCCTGCAAATAAAATATTACGTATCATAGGGGAGGCATTGTATGAGGTCGCACTGAACCTTTTGTATATTATTACCCTCCAACCGATGGTAAAGTAAAAATATATTATCTTGATTTTACATCATTATATCCATGGGTTCATAAAACTCAACAGTTTCCATCCGGTGTTCCTACTAAACTTATAGGTAGAGACATTCCTAGTATTCCTGCTTATATATCCAAGATGGAAACAGATTATTTCGGTGTGGCTAATGTATGTATACTCCCGCCACAGAAATTATACATCCCTGTTCTCCCAGGGAGGTATGAGGGGAGGTTAATTTTCACTCTGTGTCGTACATGTACGGAGACAGGGTACGAAGGGATATGTAATCATAGTGAGGCTCAGAGAGAACTCATAGGTGTATATACATTATACAACCCTGAACTGAAATTAGCTGTTAAAAAAGGGTATAAAATCACTAAAATTTTCGAGGTTTGGACTTTTATACCTATGTCTGATATGTTTACAGAGTATGTAATAAAGTTTCTGAAATGGAAAACAGAAGCTTCAGGATACCCGAAAGGCGACGACGGTCAACCTTTAACTGATGAAGAAAAAGATTTCTTCATAGCAGAATTCGAACGTGTCGAGGGGGTGAAATTAACTAAGGAAATGATAGATAGCAACCCATGTTTACGCTTCATTGCAAAGCTGTGTTTAAATAGTTTGTGGGGAAAATTAGCGGAGAGACCTGTACGCACTGAAGACATTGTATGTCACAGTGACGCTGATGTATGGGATCTGGCTAGACGAACTGATCTGGAACTTTTAAATGTCATGGTGGTTGGATCGAAACACATAGCATCTGTTCGTTATACGTCTCTTGCGAGTCAAGGTACTCAATCTACAAATATAGCTGTAGCAGCTTTTGTAACCGCTTATGGTAGAGTGGAACTTTATGAATTAATGGATTCTCTGGGACAACGTGTCCTGTATTGTGACACGGACAGTTGTATTTTCGTAGCTAAAGAAGGTGAATATGTACCTGACACTGGGCGTTTTCTAGGGGAATTAACAGATGAAATTGATGGGGGGATAGTAGCCGACAGCTTCATCTGTACGGGTCCTAAATCATATGCTCTACGTCTTAAAAAAAGTAATGGAGAATATGAGTATATGTTGAAATCTAAGGGGTTAACGTTAAGTAAAAACACTAGTGAAATTATCAATCCTGAGGTTATGTTGAATATAACGTTGGATAAAATTGCAAAAGATGGAACGAAAACGGAAGATAGGGAATGGAAAATCTTGAATGATAATAACCGTTATTATAAGATGATTGCAGATGAAGATGTTACTGCAATAGCTATTAAACAAATGAAGGAACAGGGAGGGGAACCTACGTTCCATAACGTAGTTTTTAACACAGATGATACGAATAATCCTCACATCGATTCAACCAAACAATACAAAGAAGTAAAAGTACCTACTATGACATTTAAAGCTAATAAATTGGGTGAGGTGTCAATAATCAACTCCATTAAAAGTTTAGTATCTATATGCCAATAAGAAAGAGATCTTGATCCTGAATCACAGCCCCAACTGTGGCAGAAAGATGGGTATACGGGCGATCTGGTGTCTATATAGACATATATATATATTATATATATAATATATATATATATATATATATATATTATATATAAATATATATATATAATATAATATATAATATTATATAATATTTATACTAAATAATATTACTAATATATATACAGAATTAACAAGTTAATATATATAATATATATATTATATATAGTAATTATATAATATATATATATATATATATAATATAATTATATATATATAAATATATATATATATAATATATATAAATAATATATATATATATAACACTGTTACCATACTTGTTGTATATTATATTAAATTAAAAAAACATTAATTATAGTATAATTATATTGACGCTGATCTTCTTCTTCTTCTTTTCTTCTTTCTTCTTCTTCTTCTTCTCCTTCTTCTGCTCTTCTTCTTCTTAGTATTATTATTTATTATATTGATTATTATTATTATATTATATATTTATTATTATTGATTTATATTATTATTATTATTGATTATTATTATTCATTATATTGATTATTCATTCATGATTATTATATTATTATATTATATTATTATTGTTGTTGTTCTTCCCATTCTTGAGTGTCTTTTAGAAAAAACTATATATTTATCGCCCAACACAGCAGGCTGGTGCACCGGTAAGTCATGATCATCTCCACGCGCGCGAGCCAGGGTCCTCGGACGGTTGCAGCCGCAGCGCGAAAAAAATAATACGCCGGGGAGAAAAGATTCCCGTAACATTTAATTTAAAATATATAGTATATAAAACACACAATATACTTTTCCTGCCGAAAGGGTGATCCGGCCCCCCCGCAAAAAACGCACGCAGCAACGGCGTTCTAAAACCCTAACGGCTGAAACGCCACGCCACGGACGATCTGCAATCGGAATCAGCATACCTTTTAAAACATACTAAACATCTAAAACAGTTTCATAAAACTCCAGAAACAAAAACGGTTGTACAGCGACATAGAAAAGCGGGGGGAGTGTAATGCTAATACTAAAAGCTCATGCGGAGGAATGATTCCGATTCCATGATGTAAACCCACGAGGAATCGATTCAACCAGTGTCGATTATGTAACTAATCGACTACCAATACAGGTGTATTCTATAACGTAACATACACCACTGCTAGAAGTGTTAGAAAAAGGGGGGTAGAGCGGTACAACTCAGTCAGAAGGATCCATCATACTACCTTCTAATATACACCAATCTATTCCCCGACCTTAAAATATACGAATAGACACCAATATTTTGATGTATTCTATGGACGTAACATATACCCATTGCTAGACAGTGCTAGAACAAAGGCGTGGCGGTAAAATTTCGTAGAAGAAACCATCCTAGCATCTTTCCTGAATATACACAAACGATTCCCCATACCTCTATAACATACCCAATAGCACTAATAATCGAGGTGATATTCTATGACGTAAACATCTACACCATTGCTAGAAGTGCCTAGAAAAGGGGCGCGTGGGGGATAACTCATAAAGGAAGATCTACCACCTTCTAATATACCACTAATCAATTCCCCGTACCGAATT
>JABUQX010124508.1:0-2500 GCA_015478945.1 Trachelipus rathkii | reverse complement strand
CATTTTGGCTCACTCTTTTTCGCCATAATAATGCCACACGTAGATTGTTTCTATAATAAAATTTAATCAAGAAATGCAGATCTAATTCTCATAAAACAAGCTGTGAGTGAACTACAATTAGAATTAGGAAAGATTAGAAACAATATGACCACCATAATGAAAGTAATTGAGGGAACAACGTATGATGTTTGTGAGGTGAAGAGAAGATCATTAAATGCTTTCAATTACTACTAAATTAAAAAAGCTGCTGCGTATGAAGTGTGTGACATAATAATATCTCTGTCTAAGGAGAGGTTTTCGTTTAGTGATCATCTAGTATCAGCTCAACTTTTCGAGCGTGAACACTTTAAATTTTATAGAAACCTCATTTCCCACAGTCCATTTAAAAAGGACCATAAATGTTACCTCCATTTTTAAACATCTTTCAGACTCAAATCTAACTTGATTTTAAATCCCGAAAGGACGCTCTGATTCTTTAAAGTACAAGTGGAAAATAGAATGGTATCAAACTTTTGAAGAAATATTAAAGTTGCTTAAAATTTTAGTTTCTACTCCAATGGCATCTGTTGAAGCTGAAAGATGCTTTTCTAGATAAAAAAATTAAAATCGTTATTCGGAACTACAAATGGGTGGCAAGATAATGACATGCCCTCGTTGCCCTTGCAACTGAAAGAAATATTGTCCACAATTCGTCTTTGACAATCTTGTGATTGAATTATTTGCAAGTCAAAAAAACGAGAAGAATGGACTTCAGCTACAAATTTATAACAAATTTACACTTCTTAATATACAATAAGTAATTACCTATTTCGTATATTTTTATCTTCTAAGTTATTCGCACAGGTTACTTTTTTTTTTACCGTACCCAATAGAATAATGCCAGAGGTGGCTAACCTTTCGTATAAAATGCCGAGACCATCTTATAATATATATTATATAAAATATAATATATATATATATCATATATATAACTATATATAAATATTATATATATATAACTTATATATAATATATATATATATATATATATATATATATAGAATATATATATATATATATATATATACTATTTATAATATATATATCAAGCGGACGCTCGTAGCGTCAAAATTCTTGAGGTAGGCAAATCCAAAATATATGACTATAATATATACTATATATATATATATATATATATATAATAAGATATAATATATATATATATATATATATATATAATCTATATATATATATATACTATACTATATATATTTATTATATATAGCTAATATATATACTATAATATATATACTATATATATATATATATACTAATAATATATATATATAATATATATATATACTATATATATAACTCACATGTATTCATAAAGAAGATTAATTTTTCTTTCTTTTCTTGCAGCAAATTTCTATATTTTCATGAAAAATATATATATACTATATAATATATATATATAATAATATAATAATAACTATAATATATATATATACATTATATTATATATATATATATATATATATATACTAAGCGAAATGCAAGAAATGAGGTAGATCATATAGATCACTCGTTGTAATGTGCGTTTTCCAACATTTGAATTTCAATAGGCTTACAACACTCGAAAAAGAATTTAGTAATTTTTAATGAAACGTTAAATCGAATACGATTCCAATATTTCCGTATTTACAAAACTAACAGCTCAATTTTATTTAAAAACAACAGCAAATGCGCTAATAAAAATAATATGAAAAGCCGTATTATTATCAAATTAGAACCCGCACCAATCTCTTATTATAATACATTCGAAAAAGCAACTATCTGAGTCAGAAGGCCAACGTTATCGTCGCCGAGAAAGAATTTGAGTCAAACGCGTTTTCAACGACTCTCACGTTGGTCAGTAATTATATAAATGGATTATGATTTAAATAACCGACTATAAGAGATGATCAAGTTAGCAGTAAAATAATATTAATTAGTCAATATTCATAATTATGTTAATTAGATAATATATTATTAGTGGCTTGCAATGCCAATTTATGATGGGGATATAAAAAAAAAAATGAACTGATACTGAGTCGCCAGGCACATCCAAAGTTGCCTAGCCCTAGAGAATAAGGAACTATTTTTTTTGGACTCCGAAACTTAACAATTGCACCGATCGCTACTATAAAAAAAGGAATCCGAGTAGGAATTGATGCCGGCATCTTAAAGTTAGACTTTGAACGAAATCCTTATATAATATAATATACTATATATATATAATAATATATATATATATATATACTATATATATATATACTATATATATATATATATATATATTATATATATATATATACTATATATAATATATATATATATATATATATGCTACTTTTTTAATATTTTTTGGGCTCACAAAGGCAAGTAGGCGTTGCCTACTCTGCCTACCCCCAAAAGCCCCCACTGAGTTCGTAAAAAGATTCTTATATATATATATAACAATTTAGCTATGTATTTACTT
>JABUQX010124507.1:0-20567 GCA_015478945.1 Trachelipus rathkii | reverse complement strand
AAATAATCTATAAATTATCTGGCTTATAATTTCCATATCCACTTTATACTTTTGTGAAAATAACACACCGAGCATACCACACACACACACACACACACACACACACACACACACACACACACACACACACAACACACACACAACACACACACATAGTTTACGTGTCCGTGCCCACCCTGTAGGTGTGCGCTGCTTCCCCTAAAAATTGAAATGTTCGTAGAAGGCTGAAATTTGGAGAAAGGATTCGGAGCCGGAGACGGAGACGGAGTCGGATTCGAAGCCGGAGACGAAGTCGGATTCGGATCCGGATTCGGATTGGGAGCCAGCACCGGTGCGGTGCCGAGTTAGTAAATATTTGTATAATAATACAGTATTGGTGTCTTTATATGTGTTATCGAACCCGTAGATCTCGAATATGATGGTTATAAGTTCGTAATGGGTGTCTGGGTACACCACTTCGGGGGTCCCCAGAAAAAATGGACGAAAAGCATAAGAGAAGTGGAGAAAGGTTGTCGAAATCGGAGTCAGAGAAAGAAGGAGTCCGAGAAGGAGTGGGAGTTGACAACTGCACCGGTGCTGGCTCCGGTACGGTACCGAGTTAATAAATATTCGTTTAGCCCCATATTAGTATCAAAATATATGTTTATAAGGTCGTATAACTCTAATATGAGGGTTGTAAGTTCGTAAAAGGTGTCTGGGGACCCCCCGGTGGGGTTCCTTAGAAGAAATGCACGTAGCGCTAAACAGAAGATGGAGGAAGGAAGAAGGAAGGAGACTGAGAATGAGACAGAGTTGGCACCGACACCGGTGCTGGAGCCGGTGCGGTGCGGTGCTGAGTTAGGAAACATTCGTTTGCTATTTTTATATAAGTTTTATTTTACATTTATTCTTTGTGTTTAATTTTTGATTTCAATTTAAATTTTTTAATTTATTTTCAAATTTTTTTTTTTTTTTAATTTATGTTGCTTAAAACATGCTGTTTTTACTAAAAAAAAATTAAGCTTTTCATGTTTATAACGTAAAAAATTTACGTTTTTACACACTCTAAAGCAGTAAATCAGTAAATCAGTAAATAAAACCATCCACCATACCTTCCCCCACCCTCCATGATCTATTGATCTATTGATCTATTGATTCAAGTCATATTTTTTTATAAAATTGTTATGTTTTACATACCCTAAAGCAGTAAATCAGTAAATCAATAAATCAAACTACACACCCTACCCTCCCCCACCCATCCATGATCTATTGATCTATTGTTCTATTGATCTATTGATTCAAGTCATATTTTTTACTAAAATTGTTATGTTTTACATACCCTAAAGCAGTAAATCAGTAAATCAGTAAATAAGTAAATCAAACCCCCCTCCCCCGCACCCTCCTATCCATCCATGATCTATTGATCTATTGATTCAAGTCATATTTTTTACTAAAATTGTTGTGTTACATACCCTAAAGAAGTAAATCGGTAAATCAAAACACCATCCCCAGTACCCTCTTACCCATTCTATGATCTATTGATCTATTATTTCATGTCACATTTCGAGTATCATTTTGGATAAACATAACATAAAATCAAGTTCTTTATACACTGACCAACGAATATATGCTAACGTAACAAAGTTTTCACATTAATAAAGCTAACATAGCATCACCTGAACTAAGAATATAATGTTCAACGACAAACCTAACATACCTTAAGCACGAATAAACTGTTAACATTAACAAAGTTCCACACTTAACAACAGTAAAGTAACTAACATAGCATACAAAAACGTAACCTATTCACACTTTGCCAAGCATATCTCTAACATATCAATGTTAATTTTACATTAGCATGATAAAATTTAACAAAAATTTATCATAATCTTGCCTAATTATCATACTGATCAACGAATATATGCTAACGTAACAAAGTTTTCACATTAATAAAGCTTACATAGCATCATCTGAACTAAGAATATAATGCACAACGACAAACCTAACACACCTTAAGCAAGAATAAACTGCTAACATTAACAAATTTTAATACTTATTACCAACAGGAAAGTAACTAACATAGCATACAAAAACATAACCTATTCACACTTTGTCAAGCATATATCTAACATATTAATGTTAATTTTACATTAGCATGGTAATATTTAACAAAAATTATCATATTGATCAGTGATGGGCATCGATACAAAAAATTGCTTAAGCGATACCGATACATCGATACACAAAAATTTACTTTAGCGATACCGATACACCGATACTTGCTTACCTTCTTTGGCGATACCGATAACGATACATGTATCGCCGATACATGTATCTAGATACTTTAAAACTAGAGATTATAAATTATACGTTATATATATATATATATATATATATATATATATATATATATATATATATAATATAATTATATATATATATATATATTATAAATATAGATAATATAATATATTTTATATATATATATATATATATATATATATATATATATATATATAAGCTCTACAATTGTAAGAAAATATGATGAGATACTAAAAAGATTAAGAAACCTGATTTTTCTCATACACTGAATTTCCTTTTAAAAATACCAAACTGCTAAGCATTTCATCAGACAGTCTGCCTCTTTTAGGAGAATGAATATAACCTACCAAACTGAAGGGTCTTTCTACTAATGCTGATGATGGTAGTGGGGTGCTGTATTTAAAAAATGAAAAACTGCAAAACACCAGGAAAATGACGTAGAGATTCCAGTAAAGACTTTTATTCGGCAAAAAATTTGAGAAACCTCCATATCCATCGAATCTTCGCTTGTAGTCGTGGTAATGCCAGTTGATATTTCATAATCAAAAAAGTCATCGGCACTACTTTCAGAAACTGCATAATCAGTCATGCTATTTGGGCTATCTTTTTGGAGGGCCTTTATAGAATTCACCAGCATTTCTTGGACTCCTTTCGTCATTGCAATAGTTTTGATGTCACTGTTAATCGAATTGATAGCCACTTTAACTTTAATCTTGGATTTGACACAGAAGCTAATATTGCTAGTTTAGTTTTATGGCATATATCCAGATTGAGAAACTACCGAAACCTATTTGAAAACCCCTTTGAAATGGTTCAGAAGTGGCTGACAATACTGAAGGGGCTCATTATTAAGCGATTAAATTTTTTTTAAATCAATGTTTTGAAGATACTTTGGCAGCAAAGCTCAATAGAAACAATCGAGTTCAATTATATTAAATATATATATAATATATATAATATAATATATATATATATATATATATAATATATATATATATATATATATAAATATATATATATATATATATATATATATATATATATATATATATATATATATATATATATATATATATATATATATATATATATATATAATAATATAATTTACAACTTACAACAGCTGAAAGGTCAAGACCCTGTCAAAGGGGCCAGAGCTCTTCTCCATCTTCCTCTATCCTCCAGGACTCTCTCTTCTCTTCTCCAGCATCGATAGCATTCCATGTCTTCTCAATGAGTCCTCCACCTACTGTTTCCACTCCCATCTCCTCATGGCCACTCTCTCCTCCTGCATCCTCTTTAGGTGTCCCCACCATCTCAATCTGGCTGCATCCATCTTATTTAATATAGCCTTCACTCCAACCTCCTCCTTTATTTTTAAGTTTCTTTGTCTGTCTCCTCTAGTCTTTCCCACTATCACTCTTAAAACCTACATCTCTGCCGACTGTTTTCTACTATCCTCTCTTGTGGTCGTACTGCATGTCTCTGCCTCATATAGTGGAATCGGTGTTAACATCCCTTCGAATATCACCCTTTTCCCCTCCATACTCATTTGTCTATCTTTCAGTATGGTGTACCCTGCTCTTACACCTTCCCTATACTGAGCTATTCTACTTGTTATCTCCTGTACATTTCCTCCTCCTCTTCCAAATACTCCAATCAAGTATTTGCATTTCTCCACCATCTATATCTCAGTCTCTTCCACATCTACTCTCAGCTCTCCCCTTCTAACCACAATGATCTCAGTCTTTTATGTGTTATAGTCATACCGGCCTCTCCAAGCCTATTAGCAAAACATGTTACCACCTCTCTCAGCCTATTTCCTCTTCGCTCCAGCATGCCAAGTCATCTGCGCATGCCAGAATATCAGTCCTAATCTCCTATGTCCTCTCTCACCTTCTTTATCACTACATCCATATATGCTACGAACAAAATTAGTGACAACACGCTTCCCTGTTTGACTCCAGTTCTCACTTAAACCTTCCTTATTCTCATATTCTGTTCTTGCATTACATTTATTATTCTTATACAAAACTCTCCAGGGCTCCTCTCAACTTTTATCCACTGCATATTCTCTTCTAGCACTTCCATATCCCTTCCTGCACTGAATCAGAAAGCTTTTTCTTAGAACTATGAAAAGCTACCATTATCTGTGTTTTATTATATTCCCATACTTTTTCTAACGTAATTCTCGCGAACAAGAGATCCTTCGTGCTTCTGTTCTTTCTATATCCGTGCTGCTCTTCTCCCAGTCTGGCTCTACTACCATTTTCAGTGTTTTCTCTAGTATTCTCCTTTATGCCAAGAGTTCCAACAAGAATGTTACCCTGTAGTAGGGATGGCCAAAAAATATCGATATATCGAAATATCGATATTTTTGGCTCGATATTTCTCTTAGGCGATATATCGATATTTCGATATTTTTCCTTAATATCGAAGCCGATATTCTTTTCAAAAAAATTTTTTTAAAGGCCGGAAAAAAATAAAATCTTATCCCCCTCTTCCGACACCCTGAAGTGATGAAACTTTTCCCCCCCATATTTCGTTCTTCTTTCGTCCCCCAATGTCGTGTATAAAATAAACCGGAAAAATTGGGTTTTAGATTTTTCGTCTTTCTGGGAACCAAAAATAGCACATGGCACATACCACATAAGTCAAATTGTCATCTGAGTATTCAGTAATCACTGATTCAGTTATCAGTGATTCAAGTGGGATAATGCGACCAATAAAATTTTGAAAATGATAGTAAAAATGCTTTCCCCTGCTATGTTTATGTTAGCAATGAAAATATCTTACTGTAATATGCGACGTCAGTCTCGTCAGAACGATCAGTATCATTATTAAAACAATGTTTGCTCAAATGAAAGAAATAGATTTCGAGCATATCAATCAGTTAGCCTTTTTAGGTGCATTAGATTTTCCTTCACTAACTTTGTTAATAATAATAATAATAATAATAATAATAATAAATAAATAATATAATAATATAATAATAATAATAATAATAATAATAATAATATATATATATATAATATATATTATATAATATAATATATATATATATATATATAGATATTATATATATATATATATATATATATATATAATTATATATATACTATATATATATATATATATATATTTATATATATTATATATACTATATTATTAAAGGGTAAATAACTTGAGTTACATTAAATAAAAGGAAAGTTAAAAATAGCTTTCATAGTTTTATTTTCCTTTTCATAATAATTTTTATAATTTATTTATTTTATTTGAGGCTGTTAAAGACTTTGCAGTCCAACTCGAGAGCCAGCCTGAGTCCTGATTTACGTGATCTCTGGTGGAGTGTGTTTTAGTGTCAGTTGTGACGAAGATAATCATTGCAGAAATCTAATACAGGAACAGGCTCCTGTGAGTTGGTTTACAGTTAACATAGTACCGACTAGTCTAATCATCTACTGGCGATTACGATTGTTTCGCTTAAATTTGTAATTAACTAAATTAACGATTTCATAATAACTATTACTGAAAGTTAGTATTTAGGGGTACATCACTACAGTTCGAACTTCTTAAATATTACTTCATTTTATTACTAAAATTTAATAGATTTTCTTAAGATCCAGACTCCAGAGTCGTCCAAGTATTCAGTTGTCTACCATTCAAATCTTAAATTTATTTCGTGTTAATCGATATTTTATTTTGTACTTAAATAAGAAATGATTTTGAAGATTCCTAGCTTCATTAATACTTAATGGTTATTTTTCAATTATAATACGAAAAAAAGGTGATTTTTATGATTATTGTTTAATTTCTAGTGAAACGGATTTTTCATTTAATTTATTTACTCGTGCCACAAAAAGTTCAAAAACACACCCAGTTCCTCAAGATCCAACATCAACGCTTTCTAGCACAGCTTCAGTCTTCAACCTCTTGGAGTTGGAAACTTGAAAGTTGGAAGACCTGAAGAGTGAAGATCCTTATTCCATTTCTACCACTTTTTCTTCTGTACATACGTTTGCTTCATATTTATAAATTAAAGCCTTTCTCTCTCTCTCTCTCTCTCTCTCTCTCTCTCTCTCCTATATATATATATATATATATATATATATATATATATATATATATATTATAATATATATATATATATATATATAAGATATATACATATTTTTTATGATATATTTTTTTATTTTTTTTTATAATTGTCACCACCACTCACGCACAGCCCTATTCAGGGAGGGGGGTGTTACACGCCAAAATTACATCCGCTAGCGCAAATTACGCAGATGAGCACAGACGCAGGCTTTAAAGTGAGGGAGATTAAATTCAGCAGGAAACACAGAAGATGGAAGAGAATTCCACAGAACAGAGGTGGCAGGAAAGAAGGAAGCACCGCAGCAAATAACCTGGAATTAGCAATATCTACACAGAACTCGTGCGTGAGCAGACACAGCACCCCTTGTGCTACGAGGGCGACGTAAAGGTGGTGTTACGCGAGTGGTAATTTCCCTCGAACACCTCCGCTGCGATACCTATAGAAAAAGAGATAAAAGCACCAACATCTCGCCGCAGAGATAGAGGGTCAAGTGAAGTCGAAAGTACAGAACAGTTTATAAGCCTTTTGGCTTTTGACTCGACCCTGTCCAAAAGCCGGGTGAAACCAGAGCCCCCCCAGATATGAGAGCAGTACTCATAAAGGCGGATGAGACACTTGTATAGCTGGAGCAACTGAGAAGAGGAAAAATAGTCTCGCAGTCTGAACAAAACTCCCAGTTTTCTGTGAGGCCGCCCTAGCAACCAGTGTGTTGTGCGATTTCTAAGCAATTTTTTCTTGATGTTGAGAAAGAGGATGTTATATTGTCAACAGGAGAGACAGAGAACGCGTCGAAAGAGATTAGGAAAGTAGAAGGTGTTTTAGAGAGGAGATTTGTAGAAGTTGAGTTTTTAAAGAATTAAATTTCACAAGGTTGAGCGACCCCAATCGGAAATTCCATCCAGATCAGCGAGAATAGAATCGGAAAAGATTTAAGACGAGAGCAATTCTAGAAGTAAAAGAGGGAGCCAGAAATTGAAACGAGGTGTGAAGAATGAAGGTCGTTGGTCATCGGCATATAGTGGATTTTAGAGTTAGATGTGCAGGTGAGAAATCATTAATGAAAAGTAGGAATAAAGTAGAGATAAGACAGAAACCTGAGAAACACCACTATTGACAGGAAAAGAAGGAAGAAGTCGCTCCATTCAACCACAGCCGATATTAAGCGACTTGAAAGAAAGCTAGACATAAGTAAGCAAGAGAAGGAGGAACCCAAAGGAGGGGAGGTTGGAGAGCAGTGACGCGGTGCCAAACCCGGTCAAATGCTTTGGATTGTCAAGCGCCACCACGCAAGTCTCCCGTAATTCCTCGTAAGAGCGGAAAACCATAAAATCGGTTAAATAGGAAAGTATTTCGCCAGTAGGCCTTGAACGCCGAAAGCCATACTGGGAGCGGAAAGAAGAGAATGAGATTCCAGATGGTCTAAGAAGTCAGAGTGAGAAGGGCTTCAAAGATCTTAGATTAGAATACAAGTAAGAGCTATAGGGCGATAGTTAGAAGGATCAGAGCGGCTTCCTTTTTCGAAAAGATTGAACATGTGCGTGCTTCAACACTGAGGGAAAGTGCTAGTATTGAGAACATAGAGAATATAGTTGAACGAGGTGCGGGGGGTCAGCACGTAAGCACACTCCCTCAAAAACTCGGGAGGAATGCCATCCGGGCCACCCGCCTTCCAAACCGTTTCATAGATTTCAGGAGCCCATTGCACCCGATCAAATGTAATACAAGGCAAGACATAGGACACCTGAGAGGAGTAGGAGGAGGAGGAGGAATGCAAGAATCGTCCAGGGTTGAGTTAGAGGTGAAAATAGGAGGCCGAAGAGATTGGCCTTTTCAGTTGGGAATTAGCAACAGAAGCATCAGATCGAATAAGAGGAGGAAAGGCAGATTTACAGATGTTTTTTTTATTAGAGATGTTTTTGGCAAGAGGCCAGAAAGATTTATCAGTTGGGGGAAACCAAGGAGGTTAGCGCACTTTTCGTTTGATTGAAAGCCCGCTTTGCTCGTCGAAGAGTGTCCCTGCAACGATTTCTAGCTGGATGAAAATAACGAGAGTGATAGAAGAACGAGAATTTTTCCATTCCCGATACGCGCTGTCTCTAGCGAATGGCCAAGGAACAAGCACGATCGAACCATGGATTATGAGGAAGAAAGATTTATTAGTCGAAGAAGGAATGACCTGCTCATCCCATCAACGATTACAACTCCCACCTTATCGCAGAAGTCGAAGAGTCACCAGAGACAAAGCAGTCATTCCAATTAAAGTTAGCGTAGAAGCAACGCAAGGCCCCCAATCGGCCCGATCAAAGTGCCAGAAAAAACGAGTAGGGCAGGATGGAGCTGTTGGAGAGAAAGTATTAAAATTAAGAGATATAAGGTTGTGTTCAGATTTACCAATAGGAGCGAGGTGGTGTATTTTAAGAGAGAAGGACTAGTGGTGAAACATAGTCAAGTGTGTTCAAGAATTGCGTTAGGACGATCCGGAATGTGTGTGGGTTTCTTTAATTAGTTGATCCAGGATCGTTGAGAATGCTGAATGATATATATAATATATATATATATATAATATATTTATATAATATATATATATATATAATATATATATATATATATTTATATATTATATAAATATATAATATATAATTATATATATATATAATATTATATGACAAGTTACTTAACGGCCACCGGAACGGGAACATCGGATAAATTTTATATAATATATATATATATATTATATATTATATATATATATTAATTATAAACTATATATATATATATATATATATATATATATATATATATATGTATATAAATATATTATATATATAGGTTAGTATGAAACCTTATACTGGTTAAAATACCAACAACTGCCTCATTGTTTTAAGAATGCAATTAATTCTGTTAACACATTTCTCTCGTAATAAAAAAACAAATCGTACAATCCTAAAACTTTGTTATTATTTTTTTTATTTTATGTTAGTTTTAATTTATTTTGTACCTTTCACAACTGAAATTTGCCCTCGATTCCAAAAATGTATTCAGTTTTAGCGTAGCTATCGTTGTTTTTTAACTATGTGCGTCGCCTATATTACTATATACTATATATATATATATATATTATATATATATAATATATAATAATATATATATATAATATATATATATATATATATAATATAATATATATATATATATATATATATATATAATATATATATATATATATATATAATACTATATGGCGTAGGCAGGGGGTGCAGGGGGGCACTTGCCCCCCTAAATCTTGGCGAAATAAAAAACTGAACCTTATTTGTTTGCCAGACGACGTTTTTAAAGGGTTTATTAGTAGAAAAACTGAAGGGTAATTACTAACGTATTATAAACATACATTTTTTTTATAGTTTTAATGTGCTTTCGTTTTCATATTGGCTTGAAGTCAACTAGCTGTGTGCTTTTTAAATACAGCTAGCTTCTTCAGACAGTATTCTCCGCTGGAACTCTCAGTATGTCGATAGCATTTGGCGGTTGATAAAGCTGCTATATATATATATATATATATATATATATATATAATAATAAATATATATATATATACTATATATATAATATTATATATATATATAATATATATATAATATTATATATCACTCAACCTTTTGCCCCCCTAATTGAAATCCTGCCTACGCCATTATATATATAATATATTATTATATATATCATATATATATATATTATATATATATATATATATATATATATATATATTTTATATATATATATATATATATTATATATATATATATATATATATATATATGTATCAAATTATAATCGGATTATAATATATCGAAATATCGATATATCGAATATCGATATTTTTCTGGCGATAATATCGAAGGCAATATGATATTTTTTTAAATATCGATTTATCGATATTTTTTAGATATCGGGCATCTCTACCCTGTAGTTGTTACACTCCCCTGTATCCTTTTTTTCCTTATTCTATTGAAACTATGATTGACTTTCCCCACCCCTCTGGTACTTCGCTCTCGTTCCAACACCTATTGAACAATTTCAAAATTCTTTCATTTTCTCTCCTCCCTCTTTTGTTAGTTCTATAGTTATCCCATCTTTCGAATCTTCATTGTTCTCAGAGTCACCTCCAACTCCTCATAGTGATCTCCTCCCCCTCTTCATCCTCCCCTCCTTCAACTATCTCTTCTCCTCCCATCCCCCACCTGCTCATTCACATTTAACAGTTTTTTTGAAGTATTCCGTTTATCTCCTGTTTGTCTGTTGATCTCACCAAAAATTCACTTTGCTTATCCTTGATATTGCACACTTTCCTCTTTGATCCTCTATACGTTTCTGCCAGTCTAAAAATCCTCTTCCTTTTTTGCCCTCACATTCTTCCTAATGCCTTCCAACTCTCTCTTGCTACCTTTTCTTTACTCTTCTTTTCACATCTCTCTGTTCATTTCGTTACCTTCCATATACTGGGCCCTTGTCTGTTTAGTTCTATTTTTAAACCACCTCATCAATACTGCTTTCCTCTTTATTGCTCCTTCACTTCTTCAGTCCACCGCCTCTTGTGTATTTTCCTCGTTCCTCCTACCCATCCTTTACCCAGGGTCTTCTCTGCTGGCCCTTTTACTTTCTTGCTTTCTCCCCATCTCTACTACCTCCTTTTAATTGTCTAGATTCTTACTTATTATTTCAATATATTCCATTTTCTTGTCAACTCCTTCAGTGACTCCACTTTAATCACATTTCTCTTTCTTTTATTCTGCAACTTGTCTGTTTCAACTTCAGGTCCTCAACCAATAATAACGTATGATCCGATTATATTTGTACTCCAGGTTACACTTTCCCAGTTTCTTGTTAGCCTACTATCCAGACGAATATTTATAGTCTATAATAGATCTCTAATCGAATTCTCCTGTGATATTTTTCCATCTATATCTTGTGAACCTATTGGAGGTCTCTGTTTGAAAAAACCATTCATGATCTTCATTCCCTTCCTTATATTAAACAGAAATCTATCAACTTCTCTCCTGCAATATTTCTTATCTTGTCTTCATAGTGTACCATCATTCTCTCCACCTCGTCTTTTCTCCTCCCCACTCTTGCATTGAAATCTACAATATATATATATAGTATATTATATATATATATATATATATATATATATATATATTATAGTATATATTATATATGTATATTTTTTAATTTATATATATATATATATATAACACAAAAATATAAATATATACTATATATATATATATATGATTTGACAACTTTTTTTGAAAATGTATCGAGTATAAAGCATAAAAGCGATACCGATACTCGATACATTTAGAAATTGTCTAAGCGATACCGATAACCGATACAAATGTATCGATCGATACGTATCGCCGATGCATGTATCTAGATACTGCCCATCACTGATACTGATCAACGAATATATGCTAACGTAACAAAGTTTTCACATTAATAAAGCTTCCATAGCATCATCTGAACTAAGAATATAATGCATAACGACAAACCGAACACACCTTAAGCAAGAATAAACTGATAACATTAACAAAGTTCCATACTTAACAACTGTAAAGTAACTAACATAGCATACAAAAACGTAACTTATTCCCCTTTTGTCAAGCATATCTCTAACATATCAATGTTAATTTTACATTAACATGGTAATATTTACCAAAAATTTATCATAACCTTGTCTAATTATCATACAGACCAACGAATATATGCTAACGTAACAACGTTTTTTACATTAACATAGTAATATTTTGCAAAAATTTATCATATCCTTACCTAACTATCATAATTCCCAACGAATAATTGCAAACATAACAAAATTTTATCCAAACATAACATAAAAATAAGCTCTTTGAATAAAATATCATAGTAAAGTGTAATAGCTTACTGATCCTAAAGCAGTAAATCAGTAAATCAAACCATCAGCCCCTCCCCACCCCTCCTTCCCATCCTTCCATGATCTATTGATCTATTGATTTAGGTCGTACTTCGAGTATCATTTTGGATAAACAAAACATAAATATAAGTTTTTATATGCTAACCAACGAATATATGCTAGCGTAACAAAGTTTTCACATTAATAAACCTGACATAGCATAACCTGAACTAAGAATATAATATACAACGTCAAACCTAACACACATTACGCCCGAATAAACTACTAACATTAACAAAAAAGAAAATAAAAAAAAACAAAAAAAATAAACAGCAAACAAAATTCCGTACTTAACAACAGTAAAGTAACTAACACAGCGTACAAAACGTAACCTATTCACACTTTTTTTCAAGCATATCTCTAACATATCAATGTTAATTTTACATTAACATGGTAATATCAAAAATTCATCATAACCCTGTATAATTATCATACTGACCAGCGAATACATGCTATCGTCACAACGTTTTTTACATTAATATAGTAATATTTAACAAAGATTCATCATAACCTTACCTAAATATCATAATACCCAACGAATAATTGCAAACTCAAAGTTTTATCCAAACATAACATAAAAATAACAAAGTTTTATTCAAACATAACATAAAAATAAGCTCTTTGAATAAAATATCATAGTAAAGTGTAATAGTTTACTGATTTTAAAGCAGTAAATCAGTAAATCAAAATCAAATCGCCAGCCCCTCCACTCCCCTCCCCACCCACCCTTCCATAATCTATTGATCTATTGATTCAAGTATCATTTTGGATAAACATAACATAAAAATAAATTCTTTATATACTGACCTACAAATATATGCTAACGTAACAAGGTTTTAACATCAATAAAGCTAACATATCATAACCTGAACTAAGAATATAATGCACAACGTCAAACATAACATACCTTACGCACGAATAAACAGCCAACATTAACAAAGTTCTATACTTAACAACAGTAAAGTAACTAACATTGCATACAGAACGTAGCCTATTCACACTTTTTCAATCATATCTGTAACATATCATTGTTATTTTTACCTTAACATAGTAAAATTTAGCAAAAATTTATCATAACCTTAACCTAGTTATCATTTACAGACCAACGAAAATATATAACTTAAGGTAAACAAAAGGTTTTCACATCAATAAAGCTAACATATCATAACTGAACTAAGAATTATTAATATTACAACGACAAACCTAACATACCTCACGTATGAATAATCTGCTAACATTCACAAAGTTCCCTACTTATCAAGGTAAAATAGCTAACAGGACATCACAAAACCATGTATCCCTATTTGTTCCAAGATATCAGTATCAGTTAAAAAGCCAAGGTATTTATCCTTAACCAAAATCCTTAACAAAGTGGACCAAATCTATCAAAGATACCCCATCTTGAACTATGAATTGACACCCATATATATAACTATAATAAATATATAAATATAATATATATATATATATATATATATATATTATATATATATATAATATATATATATATATATATATATATATATATATATATATATATATATATATTATATATATATAATATATATATATATATATATATATATATATATATATATATATATATATTATATATATATAAATATATATATATATATATATATATAATATTATATATATATATATTAATATATATATATATATATAATTATATATATATATATTATATATATATATATATATTATAGATGTTGAAGTGTTTAATTTAGTTTCCCTAAACGAAAATATTTCCCGAATGAACCAAAAAAAAAACGAAATATTATAAATATGTTGTAAAAAGTAGTTATATTTTATAAAAATTTAGATTTAAGCAATAATAATAAACTTTTAACGATAAACTCCAATTTGTTTTTCCATAATGTTCAGGAAGTGAAAGCATGCGCCTCTATCGGGAGTTTCGCAATTTTTTCGTTTATATATTTAAAATGATCCATTTTTATAAAAGTTAGACCATAAAATATAAATTTTTTTTAAATATGTATAAAATATTATAATAAAAATGAAAATAAAAGTTATAAATTTGTCAAATGTAAATATTAATATTATTTGTATAAAAACGTAATTATTATTTACGCAATTTTTTTTCTTATCACTTTGTACGACATTTTCGTTAAAAATAAATAATCTGGTGTTTCGCTTTTGTCTTAGCCTTTAAAAGAGATAATTTGCTAATATAGAACATTAAGATGAAATATCAGATCCGAACCTACGAAGCCAGGAAAAGAAAGCTTCTACAAGAGTTTGGACTCCCCTCGTCTCTCTACTAGAGTTGGACGCCAGACCTCTCTACAACAAGTAGGCTGCCTGCTCTACCCCGGAGTTGGAACTACAAGATCTCCGACTGACCCTACTTCTCTCCCTCTCTCTGAGCCTACCAAGAGGCTTAGGAACCTCCTCAGGGTTACCAAGAACCCTTTGGACGATCTTCAAGAGGTTCTCCTGTCCGTGGATGGTGCTATCTTCGTTTGACTTCCGAAATCTTCCAGTTCGTCTGCCACCTAAAAAGTAGTTTAACTACTAAAGAGATAATTTCGCAGGTAGCCGCTGAGGTTACCTGTCATAGAGATAATTACAGAGAGTATTTTATACTCTCTGTCCCTTCCAGATTGTCCCAGAGTTGGCCAGAAGAACACCCAGCCTCCTGTTTAGCCAACGAGCTCGTGCAGATCAGCATACCCTCTCCGCCAACCTACGACCGCCTTTGCCTTAGCCGGACTTCATCCGAACCAGTCGACGGCTTATCCTGAAGTGGAACAGACTGACACCGCGGCATACATGCTGATCATCCTCCGTCGCTATATAGTTGTCATACCAGATAATAGGATACCATATCGAGTGGTGACCATACAACTGATAACAATATAATCGGAATCGACAACTATATATATATTATAATATAATATATATATAAATAATATATATATATATATATATATATATATATATATATATATATATATATATATATATATATATATATATATATATATATATATAAACATACAATATATATAATATATATATATATATATATATATATATATATAATCATCACCCACCTTCTTTCTCCAAGACTGAGGGTAAGGTGCGTAACATGTACCTGAAGCAGAAAAGCAGTTGAAGATTATGACGCAAGTCGAAAAAAAGCCCTTCTTTACCGCCCCTTTATACTTTTAGTGAGAACTCGTCGTAATCCAGAAAAATCCACCTTAGAGCTTTACTGGACCGCGACGGCCCTCACAATTGGCATCTTCGTCAAGTGGAGCGGTGTCATCCTTTGGCCCAGGTGGGCCACAAACATACCCCCAAATAAATCCCCGCCATTCAATCCTATTTATGCACCTTTCTTCTCGCCTCTGCCCTCACATCTCTCCTCCAGGCATTACCACGTGACATTACGCACGCATGTTAAACTCCTAAAAACGACTGTCATCGCTTGTTTGACCTGTTGCGTCATCTTTCCTCAAAATCTTGGGGTGCTGATCGCAATTAAGTCCCTTTTACGTCTCTACTTCGCCCTAATCCGATCGAAACTTGATTGCGGCTGCGTAGTATATGGTCAGACCCCCCTTCCCCACCAATTCTACTACATCTGTTAGATCCCTTTCAAAACGAGGCGATCCTTATCTCCACTGGGCCTTCCGATCATCCCACCGGTAAGCCTTTAAGTTGAAACCGATGTGATGCTATTCTCTCTTCGAAGGAGTACATCATGTGCACAAGTAAGCTTCACTTTCAAACCACAATACCGTCTGCTCTGACACCGATTCTGCGGGATATACCTCAGAATCCTCATTGCCGGCCATTTTAACATCCTTAGCTTCCTCAACATCTCTTTGCAAAAGGTGCTGCCGTTCTATTATGATGAAGGGTATACATCTTATCAATCCCTGCTCCCACTATCTGCCTGATCCTGATTTCTCTCTCCAAATCTAGCCACTCCTCTGCCTTGTTAAGGTATCATTCCACAGTTCATGGTGGATTTACTCGTGTTTACTAACGCCTCGAAAACAAGGGAACGGTGTAGGTGCGCCTGCTGTTATCCCTGTCCGCAACCTCTCTCATACCCTCCACCTCATACTTCAATTTTTACGGCAGAATAAATGGTTATAATGATTACCCTCTCGAAATTTATTCCTTAACCTAGACCACTCTTATGTTATTTATTCAGATTCGCACAGCACCCTCCAAGGGCTTAAAGCTTTTTCTATTCTTTAAAAAAAAAAAAATTACTATCAGCTTTACAACAAATTCTTCTGCTGCTCTACTCTCGCACGAAACAAATTAAACTATGTTGAATCCCCCCAACGTACGTAGGGGGTAACTGGCAATGAAATTGCAGACAGAAAGGCCAGAATGGCCGCCACCTCTTTCCAGAGCTGTTCCAGGATGTCATTCAACAACGTCGCCTCCCATCAACTGATTATCTTATTTTCCGACAAGTCTTCCGGTCTTACTGGCAGAAATGCTGGGCGTGAGGGGCCAAACTTAGAAGTGTAAAGCCGAACATTGATGAGTGGCCTTCCTCTCACTGACACGGAAGTGTTCTTCAGCCAGCGATACTTGCACGCCTCCGCATTCGTCACACCAACATTACTCACAGCCACTGCATGTCACGATCCTGCCATTTGCAAATTTTGCCGTAGCTATACCCCGCAATTCACCCCATCTTCATTGATTGTCCCCAACTGAACCCATTCGCCGTCGTCATTTCCACCTCATAAGTGTCCATAATACCTTCTAAAGGTTCTTAAAGGTTATCCCATATCTTGTCTGAATCCTCCTACTTTGATAATAACTTTTATCTTTCATCTCAAGAACTAAATATTCTTAACATTTGATTTTTTATGTAATAGGGATTATATTCAAGACATCTTTGCATTTTTGTATTTATTTTGACTGAATGTTTATTTCACCATTTAATTATACTTTTACAACATTTGAACAAGTACGAGCTAGACCCGCCTATGGAGTTAATTTTTCAACCCAGTGTGGTCGCTTCCTGTGGGTCCTGCACACGAACCTTCCAAATATATATATATATATATAGAAAGAAAGAGTATATATATATATATATATATTTATATATATATATATATATATATATATATATATATATATATATATATATATATATATATATATATATATATATATATATATATATATTATGTCCATTGCAAATTTTTACATTTAATATATATATATATATATATATATATATATATATATCAGCTAAAACCAGGAAGGCAATTTTTGTGATTTTTTTTAATTTTTTTAAAAAATCAAAATGTGATTTTTTTGATTTTTTGATATTATGAACAATCAATGCGAGTTTCAGGTTAAATTATACATATCGTGACGTTATTTAATTGAAAATAGAAAAAATCAAAATCTAATAGTGTTCGATTTTTTAAACAAAATCACAATTGCCTTCCCGCTTTTAACATTATATATATATATATATATATATATATATATATATATATATATATATATATATATATATATATATATATATATATATATATATATATATATATATATATATATATATATAGTATATATATATATATATATATACATATATATATTGTTATATATATATATATATATATAATATCGTTCTTAAAAGTTATAGATGATTTTTGCGATTTTTTGATTTTTTAAAAAATTACTATGTTAATGTGATTCTTTATTTTCAGATTCGTAACGTCACGATATATATAATTTGTAACTTTAAAATATTTCGCATGACGTTACGAATCCAAAATCAAATCACATTGATTTTTTTAAAATCAAAAAATCACCAAATTGCCCATCCCTGCCCAAAAGTAAGTGACTGATGTTTAATTTATATATTGGACTTTCACCTAGTTACAACATTCCTTTCGAAGTATGAGACTTGGGGAGGTTACACAGTTAGTAATTTGGGCCCCACTGTTCATAGCAGTACCGAAAATCATTTTCTTTGAAGTGTGTTTAGTTCATGTTACAGTATTTTTATGTTTTCCATTGTCCCAAAATAATGAATCTCAACTCTTACACAACTTAGGGAAGAGAGGTAGAAACGCAAGCAGCCAGATCTGGCTATGGAGGATGTGGAAGCGAATGTTTTCTCGCCAGAAATTGCATTAGAGCGGTGAGATGGCGTTATCGTGGTGCAGCACCCAATCGTTCGCAATGTTCCGTTCTGATTCGCTGAACCCGAAGTCCTTCCAAGATATCGTTTGTAAAAGACGATTAACTGTCTGTCCTGAAGGCACAAATTCCTTGTGCACAATACCAGCGGCTGTCGAAAAGCAATAATTAGTGTTTTCACCTTACTTGCTGCATTCTTCAGACGAGGAGAATTTTTGTGTGCCATTCCGCACTTTTGCCGTTTGGTTTGGTGGATCATCAAAGTGATTAATCGCCTACATAACTTTATCCAAATAAAAGGAAACCTTGACGAACACACTCGTAAAAACTAGTCGCAGGGATCTAACAGTATATTCAGTGGAAGGAACTGTCTGCTAGTTACCCTGCCGGTAACAGTACGGTTGGCTTCTGTATCAGCTCTCTCGTTCCCCGAAACATTGGGAAGGGACCCAACAAAACTCAATGACCCTTCCATTCAATTGAATAAGGAAATATTAAACCAAGTTGGACAGATGATAACAAAGGATTTCTTAAGACCGGTCGAGCAGAAGCCAAGAGAGATTTAGAGTCCGAGAAGATTATGGATAATGACGTCCGGGTAGTTGCTAATCCTGCACACAGCTAAAAACCAGCGCCATCAAGCCTCCAGCTAAAAATATGACGTATTGTGTCAGGAGCGGGAAATGGCGATCTAAAGACACACGTTCAATTCGGGCTTCCATTTGACATATATCAGTGTATACAGGTGTTGAGTCATTGTGGATCTCTTTATGAGACATAAAGAACCCCCCAACGTCGCCGGATGTGTTTCAGCTCGTGACTCCGATTCCAAAGACAGTAGGGGGAAACTACTGAGTGCAGAACGTTGTCGAAATTGTGCAAAATCGATTGAAAGCGAAGGCCAAAGAAATTAAAAATAAGAGCTACAAACCGAACGGCCAATGTGGTTAAATCTCTCTATTAAGGGTGTCAAAGCTGAAGAAGCAGGGACCTGAACAGAAGGAATAAAGAGCAATATAAGCGCTCTCTTCACAGGAGGACAAGTGCATTATTCCAGCTTCACCCCGTGACTCCTTTTTAGGCGATGATCGGCCCTGCAATGCAAGACCCTGTAAATAGGGTCAAAGAGGCAAAGATACAGCCATAATCCTATTTAGCCTTCACGAGATGTAGAGACGCAACAGTGTCTTTCTGTCCGCATCCCACGTCTTAGAGGGGTGAGGTACCGTAAGAGGTCAAGCGATCGGCGCAACTAGCTTTAAGATGATTAATGTGAGGAAGGTATGTAAGGCGATCATTAAGCAACAAATCCAAGAGCCTCACCGTTGGTTCCACATGGGGGAACCATACAGGAGACCGAATTCGTCCATCATGATGGGGTTTTCCGAAAAAGCATCGCATCTGCTTGATGAGAATTTAACCACGAGCACTGTGCACCGACGCCTTGTCTATAGCCTCCGTTGGAACAGCCATGGAGTTTAGCCACAGGCACAAACATTGCAAGATCATCCACATAGAATGATAACGGACTAAGTCGGGGATGGTATCGACCAATCCGTTGAAGCCTCTTTCGAAAAGCAACACATTCAATACGCTGCCTCGCGAAACCCCTTCTTCCATGACACAAAATGCCAAGAGCAGCGCACCGACTGGAAATGAAACGATCATTAGTCATGACAGATAAAGTTTTCCCTTAGCCCAGCGAGGAAGGTTGTACTTTGCAAAACTCCCCACCCCCGTGGAGTCCTGTTTCCCAGATCAGCAACGACCAGGGACAATTTAAGAGAAGCGAGAGACTCATGTACATCATGGTCCAAACTAAGGAGAGGATCCTGAGTAGAGCGACGGATGCCGAAAACCAAATTGATCGTCAGAAAATGTGCAGCTGTTCCAATGTAGGAACGAGATCGGAAGCCACCATTTTTCCCCACCACGAAGCGGCGCACGAAAATACGTCACGATAAATGCGAAAACGGTTGTTCAAATTGACTAGCACCG
>JABUQX010124506.1:50000-57500 GCA_015478945.1 Trachelipus rathkii | reverse complement strand
ATAGCTACTACACTTAGAAAAAAGTTTAGTTAAAGTAACAACTTTTTGAGTCTTTTCTACTACTTTTCGGGTTCCTGTGAGCTCCAACCTCTAAAAAGTTAACTTTACTACTTTTGGATAGTAGAATGAAAACTACTACTTGTAGTAGTCGAAACGCCTTTTAGTTTAGTAGTAAAATGAACTTTTGTTCAGTTGTATAAATGACAACTTAATTTTAACTACTTTTTTCTACTTTAACTAATAGTAGAAAGAGAAGTAGTAAATTTTACTACTGATTTGAAGCTTTATATTTACTACTTGTGTAGTTGTCATTGTGTGATTGTAAAATATATTCCCCGCATTGACCACCATCATTATCAGCAACTTGAATTTACTTCAATACCTTATATTATTACGTCACATCACATCATTGAACTCGTATTGATATTGATCCATATTGATTCGATCACCGGCCACTCTGGAGTGAGGATTCGAACTCTCACCTCTTTAGCTTCCTGCATATTGTCTAACCACTAGACCATGGCGGATAATGATATTGCACGATAAAAAATTTAATTTATATATTCGGCTTAATCTCGTATATATATGATATAATATTATATATTATATATATATATATAATATATATAAATTATTATATATATATATATTATATATATATATTATATTATATATATATATATATATATATATATATTAATATAATATATATATATATATATATATTTAGTATATAATATATATATATATATATAAAAGTTAATAGTGCATATATATATATCATAGGAATAATCGCTTTAAATCCGTTATATATATATTTGTAATTTTGTATATATAATATTATATAATATATATATATATATATATATATATATATTTATATTTTTTTTTTTTTTTAATAGTTGTCACCACCACTCACGGGCAGAGCCCATTCAAGGAGGGGGTGTTACACGTCTCAGAGGCTCACCAACTAATGCAAATTTCGCAGATGAGCACAGACGCAGGCTTTGAAGTGGGGAAGATTAAATTCAGCAGGAAAAACACAGAAGATGGAAGAGAATTCCACAGAACAAGAGGGGCAAGAAAGAAGGAAGCACCGCAGCGTACTAGGCTGGAGTTACCGTATCCACAGAAAAATCATGCGCAGACAACACCCCTTGATGCGACGCGGGCGCCGAAAGGTGGTGGTAACGCGAGGTTACAAGTTCCCGTCGAGCATCTACCGCTGCGGTAAACCTATTAGAAAAGAGATAAACACCAACATCGCGCCGCAAGATAGAGGGTAAGTGAAGTGGAAAGTCGGAACAGTTTATTAAGTCTTTTTGGCTTTGACTCGACCTGTCCAAAAGCCGGTGAAAAACCAGAAGGCCCCCCAGATTATGAGGAGCAGTACTGCCATACAAGGGCGGATGAGCCCTTTGTATAGCTGGAGTAACTGAGAGAAGAAAAAAAGTCTCGCAGTCTAAACAGAACTTCCAGTTTCTTTGAGGCAGCCTTAGCAACCGCGTTGTGGTGTGAGGTTTCCAAGACATTTTTTTGTTAATGTTAAGGCCAAGGATGTTATATATTGTCAACAGGAGAGACGATAGAACCGTCGAAAGAGATAGGAAAGTTGGAAGGTGTTTTAGGAGAGGATTGTAGAAGTTGAGTTTTAAAGAATTAAAATTTCACAAGGTTGAGACGACCCCCACCCGGAAAAATTCTATCCAGATCAGCGAGATTAGAATCGGAAAGATTAAGACGAGAGAGGCAATTTTAGAAGTAAAAGAGGGAGCAGAAATTGAAATGAGTTGAAGCATGGAAGGGTCGAGGTCATCGGCATCGAGTGGATAGTGAGAAGATCATTAATTGACAAAAGTAAGAGTAAAGTAGGAGATAAGACAGAACCCTGGGAACACAACTATTGACAGAAAAAGAAGAAGAAGCGATTTGAAAGAAAGCTAGAATATTGAGCGATTTGAGAAAAAACTAGACATAAGTAAAGCAAGAGAAGGCAGGAACCCAAAGGGGAGCTTGGAGAGCAGTGCCGCGTGCCATACCCGGTCAAATGCTTTGGATATGTCAGGCGTCGCAACGTAAAATTCCCCATAGTCCTTATCGACAAAGATCACAAATCTGTAACATAGGAAAGTATATCACAGTTGACCTCGAGCCCCGAAAGCCGTACTGGCGATCTGAAAGAATGTTGAATGAGAGTTCCAGATGTCAAGAAATGAGAGTGAGGAGGGTTCAAAAGATTCTTAGTAGGAGATACAAGTGAGAGCTATGGGCGGAATGTTTAAAGGAATCAGAAGCGGCCTTCCTTTTTTCGGAATCGGTTGAACATGGTGTTTCCAACACTGAGGAAGAGTGTTAATATTAAAAAGTACAGAATATAGTTGAACGAGAGGAGGGGCCAGCACGGAAGCACACTCTCTCAAAACTCGGGGAGGGATGCCATCCGGTCCACCCGCCTTCCTAACGTCATAGATTTCAGGAGCCCAGCACACCGATCAAATGTATCACAGGCAAAGGACTAGGACACCTGAGAGAGAGAAGGAGAAGGAGGAGGAGGAGGAATGCCAGAAACGTCCAGGGTTGAGTTAGAGGGAAAATAGAGAGGCCGAAGAGATGGCTTTTTTCAGTTGGAGAATTAGCAACAGAAACATCAGATCGAATAAAGAGAGGAAAGGCAGATTTACAGGAGTTGTCAGAGATGTTTTTGGCAAGAGGCAAGAAAGATTTGTCAGTAGGAGACACCAACAGGAGGTTAGCGCACTTTCGTTTGATGAAAGCCCGCTTTGCTCTTCGAAAAGTATCCCTGCAACGATTTCTAGCTGAATGAAAATTAGCAAGAGTGATAGGTGAACGAGAATTTTTCCACACCCGATAGGCAGTGTCTCTAGCCTGAATGGCCAGAGAACAAGTTACGATCGAACCATGGATTATGGGAGAGAAAAGATTTGTCGAAGAAGAATGACCTGCTCATCCCATTAATGATTACAGCGCCCACCTTATCGCAAGAAGTGAAGCGTCACCAGACGTCAAAACAAGTCATTCCAATTATAGTTAGCGTAGAAGGCAACGCAAGGCCTCCCAATCGGCCCGATCAAAGTCCAGAAAAACGCGTTAGGGCAGGATGGAGCTGTTGGAGAGAAGGTATTAAAATTAAGAGATATAAGGTTGGGCAGATTTACCAATAGGAGCGGAGGTGGTGTATTTATAGAGAGAAGGACTAGTGGTGAACATAGGCAAGTGTGTTCAGGAGAATTCTGTGGGACGATCCGGAACGTGTGTGGGTTCTTTAATTAGTTGCTCCCAGATCGTGAGAATACTAAATTGATCGGCCTCGCCTTCCCCACCTAAATCAGCTATGAAGAGGACCCCAACATTCAGTTTGTGTTACATTGAAATCCCCTAAAATAGAGGGACCTCAAGTATTTGGATGAGAAGATATAACAGGTCTCGTGGAGAAGTAGAAAGATAATTCAAAAAAGGCGTGAAAATCTGTTCTGTTGGGAGAACAGTAGCAGAAGCACAAGATTATTGTAGTAGAAGGAAGAAGGATTTTAAGCCACAGAATGTCGAGTTAGGAGATTTCGAGATTCTCGAGACGTGATATAGAGGAATGTTTATGTTTACATAGGCACAAACTCCACCCTTTAGACGGAAATTTTGAAATAAGTTATAGTTGGATACATTAAACGAGTTAGAGGATGAATCTTAGCCATCTGTGTCTCAGACAAGAGCAAAAAAGGTTAGGTTAGAGTTAGAAGGTGTATTCCACGGATGCAAAATTGGATTTAAGCCGCGGATGTAGTAAAGTCTATAGAAAGGCCCGCGCACGCGCCAATCTGCCATTACCAACATTGCACACACAACCACACCAAAACAAAAACAACAAACAAAAAAAAACAGACAAAAAAAACAGGTTAAAATTATTCACACACTAAAAAAAAAAAAAAAAAATTTAAAAAAAAAAAAAAAATTATTTTAAAAAAAAAAAAAAAATTAAAAAAATTTAAAAAATTTAAAACACACACGCACTCGTATTACACCCTCACAAATTTACGAAAGAAAAAAAAAAATTACAATTATTCAACGTAAAACTGGATATGTAAAGATTAAAATAACAATTAACTAAAAACGTTGGTGCTATGCTTAAACCCGTTTAAAATAAATAAATAAATAGAAACACTAAAAACTAGTTAAAAAAGACTACGAAAAAATATACCCTAGTACTATCTAAACTACGTATTTACACAATCCTAAAAACTAACTATTGCTATCTAACATAACTAAAAAGTTTCAAAATTAAAAAATTAAAACGGATAACTTATCTTTTAAAGGGATGATCAAACTCCTCAAATATTAAAACCATAATAATAGTTAAAAACAATTAAAACTGGAGAGCGTTTAATGTACAAACAAACTTAATGGCAAAATAGCTAAAACATTATAAACACACTCAAAACAACGGAGCTCCAGTAAAGCACAACCTATCCCCACACAATCTAAACACAATCCATATATATATTATATATAGTTATATATTATTTATAAAATATTTGATTTTGTTATGTATATATTATATAAAAGATATATATTCTATATATATATATTTTTACATAAATATTTTCATTATCTTTCTCAATTTTTTTTATTTCCTCTATAGCATAAATCATCTACATGACTACACATAATACAGATATAATATATATTATATATATATATATATATATTAATATATATATATATTATATATATATATAATATATAATATATATAATGTATATATATATATATATATATTCATATAAATATATATATATATATTATAATTATATATATAATAATATAAATATTATATATATATATGATATATATTATTATATATTAGGCCAGCATAGTTTACCTCCCATAGGGCTCCCCTTCAGGGGGGTGTTGGCCCATAAAAATAGGAAATACCTGTAGAAGGATCAAATTTGGATTGCATAGAGGAGGAAGGAGTAAGGAGTCGGGGCCGGAGTACAGGGGACCCCCTTCCGGAGGGGAAGGGGGTCCCGCCTGAAAAAAGAAGAAATTGACGAAATACATAAGAGAAGTGGAGAAAGGAGACGGATTCGTAGTCAGAGAAGGAAAGAGTTGGAGAAAACCATAGTTGGAGAAGGTGTCTGAGTCAGTGTCTAAAACCTACTAAAACAGTGTTTATATTATTTCAACAATGATATTATAGTAGTGTTGGCAATTTAAACCTACTTCCAATTATATTTTCTATAGTAATAACAACAACCTATAGTACTTAAATTTCCTTTGATAATTTTACCAGCAAATATGGAGTAAATATTTTTTCACTGGTAGTCAAAATAACATACAAAAATAGTAATTGTAACAATTACTAAGTAGTCGCCTAATTTATTAAATCGGGTTTTATAATTACTACGATATCGGTGTTGTTTGTAAATGTTATGTAGTAGAATTTACCACTATTGGGGTTACAGAATGTTAACCACTTTCGGAAAAATATTTAAACTACTAAAAAAGTCAAACCTACTCCATATGAAAGTTCATTGAACAACTCAATAAATAGTAAAAATTTAACCAGGTAAATTCGTAACATAAACTACCGGGTAGTAAAATGTACTAAAAAAATAGTTAAATACTGCTTACTACTTCTAGTAGTTAAAATTTTACTACTAATTTTTCTAAGTGTTATATATGTATAATATATATATATATATATATATATATATATATATATATATATATATATATATATATATATATATATATATATATATATACAATATATATATATATATAATATAATTATATTATATATATATATTATAAGATACGAACAGGGCGCTGTGCCATCTCCTGAATATTGTTCAGGAAATAAAAATGTTATGAGGGCTCACCAACTAATTTTTGAGAACAAGAAAAAAACCATGGTGGTGTAAACATTTAATAAACCTCTTACAGTGAGAATAGCAGAGAATGGAGAAGAATAGAGAATGAATTCTATTTTATAATTTAGATGGTCAAAAAATTTAGGATAGTTTGTAGAATTTGAAGATAAATAAACAGAACAGGTGAATTTGAGCGTACATTGTCAAGAAAGGCTTCATAAGGTAGACGGTTTAGTAGATTCTATATTATAAAAACAGGAACGGCGCATCGTTGTTCACATATGCACCACATCGGCTCTTATATGAAAATTAAAAATAGAGACATTAAGAGGGGAAACAATGTGGTGTCTACAATGTCTCCTCTTACTATCTCAATTTTCTGCAATGTAGATAATTTACTTTTGATTTAGCATAAGAGGTGATGTCAAGGTGAAGAAAGGTTCAATTTATCAGAGTGAAATTAGAATAGAGACCGTGAATGTTACAGAAATTAATAAAGGAAGAGGATCGTGTTTCAGAGCAAAACTGCTGAGTCTTGACCTGGCGACACCAACCCTAGCACTAGAGAATGAGACCTCCCAAACGATGATGGGAGAAAGGGGGAACTTGGGGTATTGCTTGGATTCAGCCTGTCCTACCATCTTCAAAGCGGTATGCTTCACTGCCATTTTAATTGCTCAAAGATGGAGTGTGCATGTATGTTAGAATGTAGGTTGAATATGAAGAAGAAAGATAAGGTGTGGAATGCCAACTGGACTTGCCTGTAAGCATTCCAACTGTATTGACAAGAGAACTCGGGAAATACCATATGCGTAAATCAGGTGAGAAAAGATGAATCGTTGGACAATGTAGTGTAGAGGAATATTACAACTCACCATAACACTCCAATTGCCCAATGTTGGCCTTGCATCAATCGGGCGACACCTTCCTTCATCCTACGGGGATGTAGGGTATATATATATATATTATATATATTAATTATTTATATATATATTATATATATATATATTATATAATATATAATATATTAATATATTATATATATATATATAAATATAAATAATGGTTTTAATGTACATATTATTAATTATATATATATATATATATATATATATATATATATATATTATAATATTAATTTTTATTCATAATTGATATTTTCATGTACCATAGATGAAACCCTACTACTGGGTTAATCAGCACTATATTACCGAACTATATATATATATATATATAATATATATATATATATATATATATATATATATATAATATATATATATATATATATATATATATATATATATATATATATATATATATATATATTATAAATCCCTTCATATCATAAAATTAATCCAGGAAGATTTGTTTTCACGTTTTTGTTCCAATCTGAATTTAATTATAAGGAAAAAATAAGATTTTCTAAAGATAGAATTAGATGAAGGACGGCTCTATTATTGTATTTATCTAATAGATCTCTCTCTCTCTCTCTCGCTCTCTCTCTCTCTCTCTCTCTCATCTCTCTCTCATCTACTCTCTCTCTCTCTCTCTCTCTCTCTCTCTCCTTTGTCCATTTTAACCTTTTCTTATTGTTATTGTTGTTATT
>JABUQX010124506.1:30000-42500 GCA_015478945.1 Trachelipus rathkii | reverse complement strand
TATATATATAATATATATATAAGTAACTCAATAGGAATTTTTTTTTTAAACGACTTTTAGGGTTAGGTTATGTTAAATTAGGTTAGGTTAGGTAGGCTAGGTTAGGTTAGGTTAGATTAGGTTAGGTTGTTAGGGTTAGGTCAAATTTTTTTTTTCTCGAATTTAATAATTCTATCACACAAATTTTTCTACAAAAAATTATACCAATCTATAAAAGAATAAATAATATTGAACTACATTGTTTGCTTCATAATTATTACTACATAATTTCATAAATATTGTATCCATAACATTTTCTTTTAAAAGAATTAAAAACACATCCTTCCATTCTTTTAAAAGAATTAAAAACACATCCTTCCTTTCTCCGATAAAAAATAATACTAACGTAAAAAATATAGCCTCAGTTCATTCAGAGTTCTAATCATTACTCTACCAAATTAATTAATATAATTATTACTAAGTCAAATTTTTATTAATTGAAAATCGGATTTTTATATTTAATACATATTTATACATTTCTCTTTAAATAAACTTTTCTTAAAAGTATCTTAATTTCTTTGGGTCATTATGGCGTCTATTTATGCACTTTCCCATATATAATATAATATAATTATATATATATATATATATATATATATATATATATATATATATATATATATTATATATATATAATAATATATAATATATATCTTATATATATATATATATTGTTGGGAATTTACCATGAAGTAAATTCTCTGATATGCAATCACAGCAGTTGAGTGAACTGCTCTACCCAAATAAGAGGAGGTTCTAGCCTAACTAGTTAATTTACAACAAAAAACAATTATAACTCACCATTAAATTTTAATTTCAAATTAGCTTTTAAGTTTTGTTTCCAAGAATTTAAAACTTGGAGGGAAGCCTTTTGTTTGAGGCTTAATTTTAGTAAATTAAAGGTAGTTGATAGTACCTAGTTTTGCCTACATATATCATGCCATCCGTGGAGTACTCTGTTCAAACTTAAAGTAAGGTATAAGGATTTAGAGGCTAGAGATGTGTTAGAATAAAACAGAAAAGATAGAATAGACCTAACTGCTAGTCCTGCTAATTCAGAATATAAAGGGTTAGGACCAGCTTGGAAAAAGAGACCTTAACATAAGTTTCTCTGAACAATTCCTCATCTTTAATAAGGCAAAAAATACTTAGGCCTAACTAGAACTAATGTTAAATAATATAAAATGAATACTTAGTTTAAAATAGCGTGATGCTACAAGGGTTCGGAGCTATACCAACTCACGAGTTATTCAATTGACTCTCAATTTTCAAGTGCCTCGTTTTTAAGTTTCCAAACAAACTTTTGCTGTTGCCAACAAATATATTTTTCAAGAAAGTCTAAAAAACACCAAAACAGTGAAATACAAGAATACTCTAAAATCTTGAAAGCATTTTAAAGAAGACCCAAGTTAAATTTAAAATAGTTAATAACAACATAGTAAGGTTTAATACAGGAATAAAATATTTCTAATATCCTCCCAACAAAAAACAATTTGCTGGAGGCAAATTAAGGGGAAATGATTTTCAAATGTACAAACAACTTTTAAACCATAACATTCAGTTCAGAACAACATGCAATTGCTCATATCATACCATGCAAATTAATTTTAGAGCAAATCAAACATATTTACAAAGTTTAAGCTTCATATAACAAGCCAATACAAACTAAACCCTAAATCTAACTTAATTCTAAAAGGAAACTATTATTTACAAATCATCCAGCTTTTCTTTCAGGAATTTCCTGAACTTCACAGCAGCCTTCCTTGCAGGTCTTTTCTTAACACCTGACTGCCTACTCCTAGCAACTGGAGGAGTAGGATCAGTATTAAGAACTTCTTCAGTAGAATTGTCAATATCATCCCTTCTTTCACTCTGATTTGCCCCAGAGTGGGTTATTGACAATTCCATTGGATACAGGTTGCAAATAGGATGATGAACAGTTTTACCATTGCTTTGTTTAATTTTTACTGACCTAATAATTTTATCATGGCCTATAACCACTTCTATGACCCTTCCCAACATCCAGAAGGGTCTAGGTTTGTTGGGCAGTTTTATAAGTACAACATCACCACACTTTATACGATTAGTCCAAGGACTCTGATACAAGTTTCTACTATGCTCTCTGAGACTCAACAAATACTCTTCATACCATAGCCTTTTGAATTCTTCAAAGGTTATAAGTTGCTGATCCAGACTTTTAAGTACAACATCCCTGTCCATCTCTCTCCATGGATCTTCCAAGTCTCTAAAGACAAGAGCCGAATTAGAGTGCATTTTCAGAAAGGAATTAGGAGTAATGATATTTAAATCATTTTCAGAAGACCTATACGTGAGAGGTCTGGAATTTATAGCGTCTTGAACCGAGGATAAAGTGGTCAGTAGTTCAAAATAAGAAAGCTTTTTAGTTTGCACAGTTTTATATAAGCATTTTTTAACAGTCCTAATAAGCCTTTCCCAAGCTGCTCCAATAAACGCAGCATAAAGAGGAATTTTAATATGCTTAATGTGACACCTAGTTAGGTGATCACAAAATTCTTGGGAATAAAATACATTACTCAGGATATCTCCTGATTTTCCAAATGCTCGAGCGTTATCAGAGTACAGGTGAGAAGGAATAGTGTACCTATTGCAGAACCTTTGAAAGGCAAGTAGAAAGTTCTCTGTAGACATGTCAGGAACAAGCTCCAGGTGTAAGGCCCTAATGCTCAAACAAGTAAAAAGTAAAATATACATTTTGTAATCCTCCTTACTTTCTGTGCTCTTAACAGAAACATGACCTGTGAAATCAACTCCCACATGATGGAAAGGTTTGATCAAAGTTAGTTGGTTTTTTGGCAAGTTGGTAAGTTTGGGATAATTGTAGCAGAGAGCATTATATTTCTTACATAAGAAACATGAAGACAAGGTATTTTTAACAGCTTGTCTGGCTTGAGGGATCCAGAACCCTTTATTTCTAACATAGTTTAAAGTAGTTTGTACCCCAAGATGCTGAACTTGAGAATGAGCATTCAAAATAATCAATCTGGTGAAGTGGTGTACTTTGCCCAGTAAAATGGGATTACAAATATCAAAACTAAAATGAAGAGACTTAGAAATCCTCCCATGAGAGCGGAGAATTTCATCATCGTCCAAAAATAGATCTAGGTTTTTAACAAGAGAGGGAATATGCTGAGAATCATCATTAGCTTTGAGAAAACTAATTTCTTTTCCAAAACATGCAAGTTGCATACGCCTAATCCAGTAAAGTACAGCACATTTGGCAGGATCAGCTTCCACCACTTTAATATACCTAAATTTAAACAGATAAGTAGTTATCTTAATCAACTTATCAAACTGTGAAAACCTTTCAATGTCTAAGACATCATCAACAGCATTAGTGACAGTACAATGTACAAAGGACTTAAGTTTACACTCAGGGGGAATGCTCAACAGCTCATGTGTAGGCCAATTTTTAAAATCATTAGACAAGAATGGAGGTCCATTCACCCAGAATTTTTTTATTTCAATAAATTTTTTAAATGATACACCTTTGGTCAATAAATCAGCAGGATTGCTGTTGGTATCAGTATACCTGAAATATATAGGCAAATTAAATTCAGAAAGTATTTCATTTTTGGCAAGTTCAATGTCTTTAAGCCTATTTTTAACCAGTTTTGATTTACACTTAGGGTTATTTGTTAACAGCCAGGAAAGCACTACCTGGGCATCTACAACTAAATTTAAAAATTTAAAATTAATATCTTCAAAGGAAGACAAAATGCTGGGCAAACACTTAAATGCAAGCACAACAGCCATAAGTTCAAGGCAAGGGATGCTCAACTCTTTCAAAGGGGCCATTTTAGCCTTAGAAAAGACCAATTCAGAAATGTTATCACAGCATGCATATACTATAAAACCATAAGAGGTTTTTGAGCTGTCACAAAATACATGCAACCCATAAACCTTGTCCTTATCAAGGACCATTCTCCTAAAAGATAATTCAGAAGCCTTATTAAGAGATAAAGCAACCCTTTTCCACTCAGTTATAATTTTAGGATCTAGAACAGTATCCCAATCTACTTTAGGACTCAAACCCCATATGTCCCTCATCAATATTTTACCACTAACCGTTAACGGTAAGATTAACCCCAAAGGATCAAAAACAGAGGAAATTGCTGACAAAATTTGCCTTTTAGTATTAGCCTCTAGGTTAATATCAACTTTCGCTACACTTAGGCTATCATTTTCCAAATGATATCTATAACCTAAGACTTTCTCTTCCGGGCAACCATGCGCCGCAAATCTGCCATCCGCTTCAAACATAGAATTTAACTTTGGCAAGTTAGAATTCCAGCTTCTAAGTTTAAAGGAAGCTTCATCCATTCTCACACATGCTTCTTTATAAATGTATTCTAATTCTAAATGATTATTGCTACTATAAAGGAAATTATCTACATAAAAGTTGCTTGCTAGCAGTCTAGAGCATAAATCATCTGGAAATTTAGAGGCATGGTGTTTCATGACAAAATGGAGAATAAAAGGGCTGCTAACAAAACCAAACACCAAGGTGGTGTATCGGTAGGTGACAATTTTGCCATTTTCTACCCAGAAAAAACAAAATCTATTCCTATCCTCTTCAGTAAGCAATTTAATAGCAAGAAAGGCCTGTTTAATATCAGCAAGGATGACATATTTATCACATCTAAATTTCAGTATTAATTTTAGGAGTGAGGACATTAGGTCAACGCCTGGGTAGGCAGCTTCATTCAAAGAAGGCAATTTAAGGTTGGTTTTTAAAGAGCAATTGAAAACTGGGCGTATTTTGGTCGTAACCTGAGCCTCGGTCTTTAGGACAGGCCGATGGGGAATGAAAATAAATTTTGCATATTCTGAAGGGTTTATATCCACCTTCTCAATAATACCATCAGTCAACTGTTGGCTAAAAACTTTGCCATAATCATCAAATAAATCTTTATAATGTAAATTAGAGACAACTCTATCAAGGACTTTACGGGCAACAATATGATTAGAAGGAACCAGGTCAATGGTTTCCTTCCAGGGGAGTTTCACAAAGTAGTGACTATCTTTAAAAACTATGTTTTTATTAAATTCTGAAACTTGCAAAATATCGGCTTTAGCCATATCTTCATTAACATCTAAAATACCGAGGCTTTCAAGAGTAAAAATATTATCTAGACCATGCTCTACTACACTGTCTTCAAAAATACTTGTCAATGGATTAAAGTATGAGGTGGAAGGACTTAAAACCTGATTAACAAGAGAGGAATGGGCAAGATTTTCGAGAGACGAAGGGCCTCCAATTTTATTAGAAGGCACATTCAGTTTATCAATTTGGTCAGGGTATAGAAAATTTTTAATATCACCAAATGGTACAATATGCTGACCCATCTTAAAACAAGCTCCATTCATACATCTCTCAAATGAAAAGGTGGCAAATATTGTAACAAATCTATACCAATTAAAGCATGCAATTCTACAAAATCCTCACAACCATGCCTATCACTCAAAGAACTTACACTGTGCCCAAGTTTATTTATATTCTCTAACGCCATTTTTAAACCAGGTATTTCGAACTTAATATCAAAGGACTCATCAATGAGCAAAGCAAAAGGAAACTGGTTTCTGCCAGGCAGATCAATAACAAAGGAGCTAAGAAAGAAAGTTTTTTCTTTCGATGAAACAAAACTATGTATGTCATAGCTAATACTATACAAAGTTTTCAAGTCTAATAGCTGCCCTGCAACTTTAGAACTAACATAACTTCGTTCCGATCCAGAGTCTAAAAGAGCTAACAAACGGCATTGTTTACCCCCTTGGTGCAAAGTGATTTCTATAAATGGGAGGAGATAGTTTTGTTCACCCTTATTAAAATTAATGCAAAGATAGGACATAGTTTGACTGCTAGAATTATTAGAATGCCCCTGTTTACATAAAGCAGAAATATGAGTAAAAAGTTTACAATACATGCAAGCGTAATCTAAAAAGCCCCCTTGATTACCCGGACATTCTTCTGTAGCATGCTTGGCACTCGAGCAAAACTTACAAATATGCAGCTGGTCACAGCGTTCTAGCCTAGATTCAATGTCTTTGTAAGATGGACATTTATTCATGCTATGACCTGCCATGCTGCAAAATTTACACGGGAAGGCTGAATTAGCTGCTTTGCTTCTAAAAGGAACATTAGATTTGGCAGACTTTTGGGTAGTCTTAAAGTTTTCAAGGGTACCTTTAGAACCATTGGGGGTGGAGTTCTTTTCATTATTACTATGGCCCTTGTTTTGACCACCACTAGCATGCTTATTATTGTTAAATTTATTATATTTAAAACTATTATTATTAGGGTTATTATAATAATTACTCTTGTGTCTGCCAAATTTACTATTCCTAAAGTTATTACTTTCATGCTTGGCTTGTGACCTCTGCATCAGCTCCAAGCGTTTCATTAAGGTAGATGAATTCTCAAACACGTCATTTATACTTGGGTAATTAGTTAAAGTTTTATCGATTAATAAATTTATAAACCTAGGAGGTAATTTATTAACTACGAGTGAACTAATCATTTTAAAACCTGCAGTATCAGGAGCAAGGAAATCTAACCCGTAGGACTTTAGGTCATAAGCTAAGGCCTTAACCTCATTAAGAAAAGATTTCACCTCAGCTAAATTATCTTCAGAAGGAGGAGAAATATCTAATAGCCTAACAATTATTTTTTCTACTATGAAGTCTTTATCAAGAAACTCCTTCTTTAAAATATCTAGAGCAATCGTGTAATTAGAGCCTTCAGGACTCAAATGTTTAATCATTTCATAGGCCACATCTCCCAGATTGCTTATCAAATGTATAAGCCTCATTTGTGTAGACGGGATTTCCGTCTATTACAGCTTTAAACTTAGACAAAAAACGGGAGAATGCTAACTTATCAGCTTCATCACCCTCAAACTTCCCTATCTGAATTGGAGGCTCTTTTGCACTCCTAAAAAGGTTCAAACTAGAGACAGTTCTATCAGATACATTAGAATTAGGGCCTACAGTAGAGTTAGAAAAGGGTGTTTCAGAGTCTTCACTAGCAATAGAAGGAGTATTAGGCTTTGTTAAGTTGTCAGATAAAGTGGCAATCTGTTCTTCTAAATCTAATTTATAATCAAACATACTGTTACGCTCACTCACATAAAATTCATTAAGACTTTTAAATTTAAGTATATTTGACAAAATACTTTTATCTGTCTTCTCCAAAGACTTCAAATAACCCTTTAATTCAGATATTTTATCTTTAATAAAAGAGGGACTACCGCTAGTTCTTAATCTAGCTACAATTGCCTCCATCCTTCTTTTTAAATCGTCCCGTTCTACAATGAGAGGATTATTAAGTAACTGGCATTCTTCCATATCAGCCATAGTGATAATATAAAACAATGACTAAGTGAATTTAATATTTCTCAAAAAACAACTACGTTATAATTTCACTCAAAGTATAGGCAACGCATCCAAGTATCAAGGAAATTCAATAAGCTATATATATATATAAGATGAGTTATAATTAAATAGCATGAGCTAACAAAATTAATTAAGATAGACGTCCTCTTTTTAAATTCTTGGAAAGTTGTTGGGAATTTACCATGAAGTAAATTCTCTGATATGCAATCACAGCAGTTGAGTGAACTGCTCTACCCAAATAAGAGGAGGTTCTAGCCTAACTAGTTAATTTACAACAAAAACAATTATAACTCACCATTAAATTTTAATTTCAAATTAGCTTTTAAGTTTTGTTTCCAAGAATTTAAAAACTTGGAGGGAAGCCTTTTGTTTGAGGCTTAATTTTAGTAAATTAAAGGTAGTTGATAGTACCTAGTTTTGCCTACATATATCATGCCATCCGTGGAGTACTCTGTTCAAACTTAAAGTAAGGTATAAGGATTTAGAGGCTAGAGAAGTGTTAGAATAAAACAGAAAAGATAGAATAGACCTAACTGCTAGTCCTGCTAATTCAGAATATAAAGGGTTAGGACCAGCTTGGAAAAGAGACCTTAACATAAGTTTCTCTGAACAATTCCTCATCTTTAATAAGGCAAAAAATACTTAGGCCTAACTAGAACTAATGTTAAATAATATAAAATGAATACTTAGTTTAAAATAGCGTGATGCTACAAGGGTTCGGAGCTATACCAACTCACGAGTTATTCAATTGACTCTCAATTTTCAAGTGCTTCGTTTTTAAGTTTCCAAACAAACTTTTGCTGTTGCCAACAAATATATTTTTCAAGAAAGTCTAAAAAACACCAAAACAGTGAAATACAAGAATACTCTAAAATCTTGAAAGCATTTTAAAGAAGACCCAAGTTAAATTTAAAATAGTTAATAACAACATAGTAAGGTTTAATACAGGAATAAAATATTTCTAATAATATATATATATATATATATGCGCATATGCATCGTTTCCCGAGCCCGTTTGCGCACTTCTACTTAACGTAAACGTCACAGTCAGGCGCCCGTTGTTATATCCTCGATTTCGCGAATTAATAAACGGGCGGGCTGCGGAAGAATACATTGTTTACAAACAAATTTCTTTACAAAACATGTGTCGGACATGGCTTGCCAAAAGTTTTTTAATATTTTAGTTAACTTTTATATTAAGGATACTAATATATCGTATCATTTCATAAAATAGATACATATAGCATTGTTAACAATTGTCAGCTGATCCGACGGGTGCACTCGGCCATTTCCAGGTACTCAAATTTCCTGTTCTCTGATTGGTTAATGTAATTTTTTTCAATTCGAAGCGTTTCCGAGTCGATTTTGCACACGGGCTGCACTCGGGCTTCGGGAAACGCAGCTAATATTGATATCGATGTATCGATAATATGAAGCGCATTTCAACAGTAATTCCTCATCCCTACACGAACGGAAAAAAACCGAATCGTTATGATTTTCAGAGCGTTAATATTAATATTTTTAGTGAAAATATTAACTCAAATGCGTAAAAAAAACTTAAAATCATTTTTTAAAACCATTTTTGTAAATGAAATGTTCCATAATTTAATTAATTTTAATATACCATGTGCGTGAACTTAATTCACCAATACTAAACAATTACCACATTAATAACTACTGTAACTAAAAACCTGCCAATTTGGCTTCGTCTAAATATATTATATGATACTCAACTCATCTATATACCTATCCAACACTTTCTTAAATGTTGCAATCGAGTCACACTCAACAACCTAAAGTTGGGGGTGGTGGGCTAAATCTGGATACAAATAATAGCAATGGTAACTGTAATAGTGGGGAGATAAATAAAACTAATGTTGTTACAGGTTTAAATAATGATGATAGCAATAAAAATAACAGCATTTCGAGTATCAAATGTTTTTACACAAATGCTCATAGCCTTAGAAATAAAAAAGATGAGCTGATTAGTTATACCATAAATGAGAATCTAGACATTATTTGCATAACTGAGGCATGGGTTAATGAAGAATTATATGGAGACTCCTTTCAGGAATATGAAATAGAGGGATATTCACTTTATTTATACCAGCGTAGAGGAAAGAAGGGTGGTGGTGTGGCGCTTTATGTTAAAAGCAATATTCAATCTGTACTAATGACTGACTTTAAAATTAATCATGATATTGAATCAGTGTGGGTAGATATCCTTATATACAATAAATCATATAGAATAGGGGTATTTTATAGACCTCCTGGCCAGAGTCCAGAATTAGATGCTGAAATTGTGAAAGAAATTGAGACAGCATGCCACAGTAATGAAAAAGGTATAGTCATAATGGGTGATTTTAATTTTCCTGGCATTCATTGGGATTCCTTGTCTAATATGGACCATAGTAGTTCTGCATTCATAAATTGTATACTGGATAACTTTTTGACCCAGATGGTCCAAGAACCCACAAGATACGATGCACTATTAGACTTAATATTAACTAATGATGAAAGTATGGTAGATGAAGTTAGAGTTGAGGAGAATTTAGGACTTAGTGACCATAATATAATTAGATTTAATATGAATGTGATATCTGGGCCCAAATTGCAAGTTAATAAGGAAAAGATCATAGATTTTCGAAATGGCGATTTTACCAAATTTCGAGACATGCTTAGTATAACTGACTGGGATAAAGAGTTTAAAGACCAAAACTGTTTTATCATGTGGGAACATTTTAAACAAATTTTAATGAATATTCAGTCAGTATGTTTTAAAGATAAACCCATTAGGTTGGCGAAGAGAAAACCTGTTTGGTGGAATAGAGAGATAAGAGAGAAAATTAATGAAAAGCGCAGATGTTTTAAAATATTCAAGGGTAGTAATAGGGAAGATGATTTAGAAAATTATAGGAAAAATAGAAATAAACTTAACCAGTCAATAAGAAAGGCAAAGAGAGAGGCAGAAATTAATTTAGCAAGGAATAGTAATAAGAACCTGAAGAAGTTTTTTAGCTTTTATAAATTTAAAAGTAAGAATAGGACAATTGGTCCAATTAAAAATTGATGAAAATTTAGTGAGTTCAGATAAGGAGTTGATCAACATTTTCAATGCTTATTTTGCTTCAGTGTTTACAGAGGAAAGATTAGATAATAGTTTGGAGACTAATAGTTCTTGTATGCATGTAACAAATAGACTTACAGAATTTGAATTTGATGTAAAAGATATTAAACGTTTATTAGATCATATTGATCCAAGTAAAGCTGCAGGCCCTGATGGTATATATGGTAGAATTCTGAAGGAGGGTAGTACCAGCATTGCAAAGGCACTGTATTTGATTTTTAAGTGATCTATAACATTTGGTGAGGTACCAGATGACTGGAAAACAGCATATGTTGTGCCTATTTATAAGAAAGGTAGTAAGGAAGATTTGGGAAATTATAGGCCAGTTAGCTTAACATCTCTGGTTGTAAAGGTTCTGGAAAAGTTACTGGAAAGGTCATATAGAGAAATATTTAGAAGATAACAAGGTATTGTATGACTCCCAGCATGGTTTTAGAAAAAGGGTAGGTCATGTCAGACAAACCTTTTAGAATTTATGGAATACATTACTGACTGCATTGACCGAGTATATCCAGTTGATGTTATATGAAGACTTAGTAAAGCCTTTGATAAGGTTCCCACATAAGGCTGATGAAAAAGTTATACTGCAATGTGGTATAGGTGGATATACATGCTTGGATTAAAGAGTATGCGTAAATAGAAAACAGTGTGTACAACTAAATGGCAATAAGTCATCATGGGAAATAGTGAAGAGTGGTGTCCCACAGGGTTCAGTGCTGGCCACTATTGTTCCTCATATATATAAATGATTTAGACCAGGGACTTAAAATGCAAGGTTTCTAAGTTTGCAGATGATAATAAAGTGGCCACCTCAGTTAGGAATAGTGAAGGATGCATAAAGATTCAAAATGATCTTGATAAACTTCTTGGGTGGGCAGATAAGTGGTAAATGAATTTTAATAGTAAAAAGTGTAAGGTTCTTCACCTAGGTTACTCAAATAAAAGATTTAACTACGATATGAATGGGGATTGGCTTGAGTCTGAGGACCAAGAAAAAGATTTAGGTGTGATTATAAGCAGTAATTTGAAAGTAGCTAATCAATGTTTGGAAGCTAGAAATAAAGCTAATAAGATGCTGGGCATAATAAATCGCAATGTTGTTTACAAGAGCAAGGAAGTAATAAGTAAACTGTATAATAGCTATGTTAGGCCAGTAATAGAGTATTGTGCACAAGTTTGGGTCCCTTATTTAAAGAAAGACTTAGATATGCTAGAGAGAGTGCAACGTAGAGCAACAAGGATGATTTCTTGGTTTGAGGGTAAGAGCTATGAGGAGAGGCTGAAGGAGTTAGGAATGTTTTCTGTAGAAAGGCGATTTCTCAGAGGGGACATGATACAAGTCTACAAAATATTTACATCTATTGATAATATAGAGACCAATAAATTTTTCATAGTAGAACATGGACAGGTGACCAGGGGGCATAATAAGAAAATTAAGAAGAAAGCATGCCATCTTGATATAAGAAAGCATGCATTCAGTAATAGGGTTGTTAAATTTTGGAATAGTCTGCCAGAGGAGGTTGTTGAGTGTGACTCGATTGCAACATTTAAGAAACGGTTAGATTCGTTTATGGATGGGTTGGGTATCATATAATATATTGACGAAGCCAAATTGGCGGGTTTTTAGTTATAGCAGTTATTGTTAGATGGCATGTGTGACCATAACTTAGTTATTAATGCATGTGGATGGTTTGGGTATCATATTTATATATCATTAGTTTTGACTAAGCCAAATTGGTGGATTTGTAGTTACAACAAATTGACAAGCCCTAGGGTGCTTTGTGGATTTGCATGAGCATGTTTGGGTAGTGGGTTGACTGGGACAGTCTCGATAGGCCCATGTGGCTTTTTACTGTCTCTATATTCCTAATGTCCTAAAAAACCTCCTATGGCAGACCAT
>JABUQX010124506.1:0-25000 GCA_015478945.1 Trachelipus rathkii | reverse complement strand
CCTCTCCTCATAGCTCTTACTCTCAAACCCAGAAATCATCCTTGTTGCTCTACGTTGCACTCTCTCTAGCATATCTAAGTCTTTCTTTAAATAAGGGGCCCAAACTTGTGCACAATACTCTATTACTGGCCTAACATAGCTATTATACAGTTTACTTATTACTTCCTTGCTCTTGTAAACAACATTGCGATTTATTATGCCCAGCATCTTATTAGCTTTATTTCTAGCTTCCAAACACTGATTAGCTACTTTCAAATTACTGCTTATAATCACACCTAAATCTTTTTCTTGGTCCACAGACTCCCAGCGCCAGTACGCTTCTTCTATTAAGTCCGAGGAGTCCCACAATAAATATTCATTAACCTCCTCCTCTTCTTCATTTTTTTCTATACTCTCCACTTCTTCATAAATCTCCTCCACATCCAGATAAAATGATTTCTCCAATGATTTGTCCCCACATGCTTTTATACTCAAATTTATCCTTTCCTGTGCTTTTACTAGTCCTTCAAATTTTTCTTTAATCCTTTTCAATTTTTCCTCATCTATGGTGAAACCCTCAAACAAAGAGTCATCATCATCATCATCAACTTCATCTTCAATATTCTCATCATCCCCTTCTACTTTCGGCAAGGGCACCTCTTCTTTCCCATCGGCTATAACCTCATCTATTACTTCCTCTGGTTCTTCTCTTTCCTCATTCATGGCATACCTCTGAAACACAGGATCGCTCAATAAATAATCAGGAGGCATTTTCCATAACCTCAACTGTTTATGATGTGCCTTATATTGTTTACCGTCCCCTGTGGATTTTATCACATAAGTAACCCGGTTATCATTTACCTGTATTATCTCATAAGGTCCTCTATATCTAGGATGGAATTTATTTTGTGTCAAATTTCCAGGCAAATGAGCTTTCAATCCTACCATTTGATGTATTTCATAAGGGACAAACCTATCATGACTATCCTTCCAACACTCCTCCTCAGTGGGCAAAGGCAATCCAGTGTGCAATTCGTGCGCTCTTTTTAATATGTTTTCACAGGGCGTGATATGGGTCTCTGAATGAGTGGTATGATTGTATACCAGCAATACCTGCGACAATTCCTCATCCCATTTATTTGGCTTTTTGATCGACATCCTCAAATACTGACTGAGGGTGCGGTTCACTCGCTCTACAGCTCCGTTAGACGATGGTGTATATGGCGTGGTTAACACGTGTTTAATTTGTTGTATCTTAAGGAATTCCTCAAATTCTGGCCCTATGAACTCTCTTCCATTATCGGTTAACAGGCGCTCTGGTAGCTTTGGAAGGAATGGCAATATACGATGTTGTACTGCTTTCGTTACATTTATACACTGCTTATTTCTTATGGGAATAGCAGCTACCCATTTTGTAAAATGATCTACCATTACAAGGGCGTAATTATTTCCTTGAGTGGAACATGGAAACTGGATTAAGTCCATCGCTACCAATTCGAATGGTCTGGAAGTTACTATTTTTAGTGTCGGTGGAACATACAGTATGTTAGAGATTTTAAACGCCTGACATTTATAACACGTGGTTGTGATATCGGAACATATGACTGTAATTTTTGGATGCCATATACAAGTTATAAGCAATGAGTGCAATTTAGTTTTCCCAATGTGAGCAAACATCCAATGTGTTTTAATAGCCACCTGTGTTAAATACTGTTGCGGAACTATTAGAGCAAATTCCCCAGTAGCAAATTCCCTATATAAACGATCGTTTCTTAAATAAATATATCTTCTACTTACTCGCGCAAAAGGTTTTAAAGGTCCATTAAATGGCAAATTCCTAACTATGGCTCTTTTCAGCCGCCTCAACGTTGGATCCGAATTTTGCAGCACTAGAATGTTATCATGCTCAATCTCTAAAGGATCCACTATATCCTCCGAGTCCATTACGATATGGTGTATCCGGGGATCCCGGATTTCTTTTACCACCTCCCCACCGGTGTTTTGGGGATTGTTTGATTTTTCTTTGACGACCGTCGTTGAAACACTAGGGGAAGCACTTGCCTCCTCCATGGACTCATCTAACAGCATCCACTCCTGGAAACCCATTGACATTACATTGACGCTCGCTGTTTCTTTCTCAATGCCCGCCAGAAACCTTATTGGTACGAGGGGTACTAAGAGATTATAATGAACTCCCCCACAACACAACAGATGACAAATATCTTTCTCTGATCCTATCCCAAACTTCAATGGTTGAGTATCTCCATAATACACAAATACTTGTAGATGGTGTAACTTTGTAAACGCCAGTATTGCTTGAGTGAGAGGAAACTGTCCAGCCTGTTTCATTAATTGTAGCCTCTTTGTAATTTGCCTGTCATCTTTCCCGGTGGGTAAACCATATGTTGATCGATTGTCGATCATCTCTTGGACAATCTCCTGTCTTAACTTTAAATGATGGTCCAAGGACCCATACAAACCCATCGACAATGCTTGAAAAAGCGAATCACCCCCACCAGGAATCTTTACTTCAGAAAATCCTCCAGGGATGGTATTTGAAAGAATTTCTTCGGACTCCACCAAGGCTCCCCCCATTGGTGATCGTGACAACGCATCAGCTACTTTATTTTCCTTCCCTGGGATGTATCTCAACTCGTAATCAATGTCATTTATTTCTTCCAAAGTGCGGGCTACCCGAGCATTCACCAATGGCATACTATGTAGAAACAGTAATGGTTGATGGTCAGTGAAAATAACCACTTTGATTCCATAAAGAAAAGGTTTCAAAGCTCTCACAGCCCATCGTATGGCGGCTACCTCTTTCTCAGTTGTACTATAGCGCTGTTCTGCTTTATTAAAGGTCGTGGAGATATAAGCTATAGGGCGTTCCACATCAGATTGGGTCTGCGCAAGACACGCTCCTGCCCCGATATCAGAGGCATCTACATATAACAATAAAGGCTTCGCTTGTTCTGAACGATCGGGATACGATAAGACCTGTGGTGATGTTAATTCTTGTTTTAGAGCTTCGAAAGCCTTTTGACATGATTCCGTCCATTTCAAGGTTTTAGCACTCAATAGTTCGAAAAGGGGTTTGGCAATCTCTGAGCAATGGGCGATGTGGCGCCTGTAAAAGTTCACCATGCCCAGAAACTGCCTCAACTTACGGACGGTCGTCGGAACTGGAAATTGCATGATGCCTTGCAAATTTGAATCCAGTGGAACCATGCCTTTTTCGGAAACCTTGTGTCCTAAGTACTGTACTTCTTTCCTAAGGAGAAACGTCTTCGCTGGTTTGATTTTAAATCCTGTTTCTTTAAATGCTGACAAAACTTTTTCGAGGACTTCCAGATGTTTTTCAAATGTTTCACTGAGGATAAGGACATCATCCAGATATACCATGCATTCGTTCCATGGAATATGTGCCAGAGCATATCTCATCCCACGTTGGAAAGTGGCCGGTCCATTCTTTACACCAAACGGCATCCGCAAAAACTCCCAGTGAGACAAGGGAGTGGTAAAAGCTGTCTTTTCAATACTAGTCTCCTCCATCTCTACCTGGTAGTATCCTTTGATCAAATCTATGGTGGTAAAATATTTCATTCCTTGTAAACTAAACAGCATGTCAATCAGATTCGGAATTGGAAAACTATCTCCTTTAGTGATTTTATTTAATTCTCTGTAATCTATACACAATCTGATTGAGCCATCCTTCTTTCTTATCGGCACCACTGGGGCTGAATACGGGGATTTGCTCCTCTGGATGATTCCCTCCTCTTCCAACTTTTTACAATTCGCTTCTATTTCTCTGAGAATGGGACCTTGTAATCGTCTGACTGGCACTTGCACAGGATCCTCAGTGAGTGTTTCTATTCTATGCTTGATAACATCGGTGCAGCCCACATCAGAGTCACCCAAACTCGAGACAGATGGATATTTTTCTAATAGCTGAATTAATTTTTCTCTTTGTTCTGTTGTCAAATCGGCTTCTTCCAGTCGAAACGCTTCACACAAATTTTCAGGTGTCCACTCGGTGTATTCATTTGGACCTTTATCATTTAACTCGACAACTTTTATATTTGGTTCCTGGCTAATTCCTATATCTAATCCTATCTCTATTCCTACTCCTAACTGTCCTAAAATAGTGCCTTTCTTCAACCTCCTTGGGAACTCTCCCTCATTCTTAACTAAAAACATGGCTCTATCGCCCGTAAAACTAACTAAAGCAGGGTCGAATTTTATTGTATTTGGCAATCCCGGACTGGCCTCCACCACAACCGGTTGCTTTAGGGGAACTCTTCCACTCCTCTCTACTTCCACCATCAGGCATCGTCGAGGTTCTATAATCACGGACTCCACTAGGGCACAAGTCTCTTCCTTGGGGTTGCCCTGCCTTACGTCCACGGCGACGGTCTGTACGAAATTCCCGCGTCTAATCACTAACTCTTTACGGTACAGATCCGGCAATAGATGTTCTTGATTTAATATATCAAACCCCAAAACCAAATCGTAATCGGTTAGTTGGTCAGGTACCACGACAAAACGACCCGGCTTCAGAATATAATTTGTAGACAACCTCAAAGCTATTATTACTTCCCCAAGAACAGGAAACCTAACATTCCCCAATCCTGTAACTCCCCGATAAGCGGTAGGCAAAATAGGGCTTTTATTTTTATCTAATAGGTGGAAACAACTAGCTGAAATAAGACTGACTTCCGCGCCGGTGTCTACAAATGCTGTTAATGGCTCCATGGGTGGTTGATCCACTAGGGTAACTTGCAAAATTAACGTTTTCTCAGGAGCCTTTATTATATGATAAGTTATCATTGCCCCAGGACACAGTTCTTCGGCATCATTTCCTTCTTCACCCTGTTCTTCTGTTTGCTGTTCCTGATTGACAATCATAGTAATTATTGGGGCGGTCTTTTCACATTTCTGTTCTTTTCCTTCTTCCTGTGGATTCTGTGGTTCTTCTTTACTAGTCGTTTTTAACAATTGTAGTGGTACTGTCTGATGGATATTTACTGGAAGACTTTCCTGAGACCCTCCAGGATCATCTTCAGTTGAGTTCATTATATTACTTATAGCTTGTTTTATTTCCCTAACTGTTGTTGGCTCTGACATGAGGTCTTCCATGCCAGAGACTGCCCATTTCCCGGTCTCTGAGGGCAATCCTTACCTAAATGCTCTTCCTGACAGAATGGACAAATAATTCGAGGTGCAGTCGTTTGACTCCTACCATTGGGGCAATCTCCTACCAGATGACCCACCTCTTTACACCTCAAACAACGATTTTGCTTCAAATAGCAATCCTCAATCAGGTGACCTCGTTTGCCACAATACATACACTGGGGTCGAGTCCAACACTCCCCCATAGTGTGACCCCTTTTCTTGCAATGACTGCAGATGGGTACCTGTGCACCATTTTGGTTTCTTTGCTGATAACTTTGGTAATTTGGCCCCCCTCTCTGTGTATTCCTATACTCCCTCGATGGAATCCCTCTTTGTATGTTGGAAGTTGGCGGTTGATACCCTGCGGATGTTGCTGGAGCTTGCTCTCTATTACTCATTGTTGCACTGGCATTTATACCTGGAGAACAAGCCACTTGGTGCTGTAATGCTACTTGTGATCTTTGGCAGCAACATAAACCTTCATTATTTCCGTACCTCTGGGGTGCCATCTGAGTGGGTGAGGTCAAGGTGGACATCTGCAACGATTGCGTTAAATCTACTACCTCAACTTGCGGGTTTCCTTTGTTTCCTTTTCCATTATGTTTTCTATATACCTTGTCCACCATGACCACCAGTTGTTCCCATGGAATCAAGGAACCTCTCTGGATCTCCAAACCCATCAATACGTCCTCCATCCGAGTCGTCACTGCTTCCGGTAAACTTTCCAAAAATTTCTCCCGCACCATAGGCAATTTCTTTACATCATTATTGGGAAAGGCCCTCTGCGCCAGACCCAGCAATCGTAGTGCAAAAAGGGGAATGTCTTCTCCCTCCTGCATGACGGCCTTTGTGAAGCCTGAGGTTTCTGTATTGGCTTTCTTATCCAGTTCTTCCCTAAACCACTGTAAAAGCCGAGATTTTACCAATCCATATTCCGATGCTGTTGCAGCTACTATGTTATAAGCCTCCAGGGCGGACCCTTGGAGGTGGCTACCTAACAATGCAACCATCCCATCCGTTGATCCGGGATATTGGGCAGCACAATACCTTTCAAATCTTTCCAAAAACTGCACCATGGTCTCACCAGTCTCAATTCTATATTTCCCTGGTGGTATCACTTTTCCTGGTTTCCTATCCATTGTCAACGATGCTATCAAAGTGGTCATATTTTCCATCAAATCCTTATTCTGTTGCAATATTCCCTGCAGGGCCTGTGAATCAATGGTCACCACTGTGGGATTTCGAACCGGGGTCGGATTCTCTTCAGATGAATTTGCAGGACCTGCTGGTATTCCATTATTGTTTGGTGGAATGGGGATGTGACCATCCTGAACAATATCTCCTTCTTCTGACTTCTTTTCCACCAAGTCGTTCATTCCATCCGTCATGATGACAATTTAACAATTCAACTTCTGATGACAATTGAGTAATTGGCACTTGGCAGCCGAGCAGAGCGAGCTTTCCTAAAAAGGAACAACTACGCTCTGCTACCAAATTATGTTATTACCTTATAACTTGACGAGAGACAAGAATCCCCTCTTCTAACCCGGGATCCTTCAACTTCTCAAGAAGGCTCTCGCACTCATCCAATTTATCTGGAGCACTATGACTAGAGGTCTTCTTTTAAGATATTTGAGCAGCGCAGTGGTGTATTCTTTTCTGGCTTTTCAATTTAAATTGATATTACTTCTTTCCTTAACCTTCTTTTTGTTTCCTGGGAATGATAATGCCTGTTGGAAATAAACTAAGTGGGATTAAACTGCAACCACAGTGGGGCTATATCCACTGTTATTGATTTTTGGTACTCACCATATTATTCTGACCTTATTTGTTTTCAAACTTACGACTCATCCATTAATGTAACCTCTTTATAAATAAATAATAAAAAAAAGATTATTAAAACTTTTGGTTGGTTTTTCAACTTTAATGCTTAGTAATTAAATAAATGTTTCGTTTATATGTATAATTATATGTACAATTTAAACTTATTATAAATATATATATATGTATATATACATACATATATATATGGAATGAGAATAAATAATATGATTCATAAAAATAATATAGATAAAATGAAAAATAAAATAATTATAATAAGATGAAGAATATTATAACATAATAAAGTCAAAAAACAATTAAGATCGATTTCCTGACAAACGGACGGCGATTATATAACAATTTTTGGACGTACTTTTAATAGTTCAAATTACAGAATTAGTTATTGCAGGTTGTCGGATTGAATACAGTACTGCGGATTTTTGGCTTTAATAACTGCGGATGTGCGGCTTTAATAATTGCGGATGTGCGGTTTTAATAACTGCGGATGTGCGGTTTTAATAACTGCGGATGTGCGGTTTTAATAACTGCGGATGTGCGGTTTTAATATGCGGATGTGCGGTTTTAATAGGCGGATGTGCTATTGCGGATTTTTGGTTGATAATGCGAGAGAATTTGTAAATGTAATTTAAATTAAATTAATTCCGATTTATATCTACTAAATTGTTGAACGTTATAAAATAGGGTGTACCTTGGGGGAAACCATTATTCAGTAGAATGGAACTCAAAACAATTTGAAAAAGGGGAACTCCACAGTGGTAATTATGTTCCCTAACAGTAATGATCTTAGATCTTCCAAGAAAAATGGCTGCTGGTTTTCTTCAAGTTCGCTGTTTGTATACTGCCTTACAATCGGGACCTGAACCGGAAACAGGAATTAGCACACAAAAATTCCCATTCCTTACTGAATTTACATAATTTTTGTTTTATAGATCTATCCTCTAACAATTAAAGTCTCCTCATAAACATAAATCATTATTTAAATAACTTTATTCAATCTCTCATATTTTATTAAAATTATCTTTACTTATTAATTTCTTCAATCAATGCGTTTTCATGAATTTATTTTATTATCTCTCTATACCATCTCTATCTATTCTATCTAGCTCTCAATAAAACAATAAACAAAATTTCAATTACCCTATGATTAGGGAACAGCGTCTTCTTATCGTCTGTTGATAATTAATATCCTTCTGAAGATTAGGTTTTTTAAAATCTTGTTATTCTTTTCTTTTATTTTTCCTTTAGGATCTTGTTCTTTTCTTTTATTTTTCCTTTAGGATCTTGTTATTCCTTTCTTCTTTTACTTTTTTTTCTTTTACCTCAAAAATCAACCTCCTACAAATGATGGATCAACAATTTTTAAATCCTAGTTCTGTGGGAAGGAGAAAAAAATAAGAAAGACAGTTAAATCTATCTCATTATATATATATATATATATATATATATATATATATATATATATATATATATATATATATATATATATATATATATATATATATATATATATATTATTATATATATATATATATATATATATATATATATATATATATATATATATATATATATATAGTGTATTTGTGGGGCTGAATAAGTGATTCTGGCCCTACTTCTTTAGGAGGGGGTGATTCGTCCATAAAATAAAAAATAATAATAAAAAAAAAAAAAATTTCGCTCATTTAATAGCCACGCGGTAGTACTACAAGTTTTATTTAGATCATATTTAATTCTAGAAAGTTTTTATATTTTTAAAAAATGTTAGAAATTAGGGTACAAAATTTCCTTCAATAGAACTTCACTTTTGAAAAATGTTATTTATGAAAATCATAGCATAGACTCTAAAAATTTTGGATCAATTTTAATTATTTTTTCAGTGGATACACTCGAGTATGTTAGCTTTAAACTGGCAAAGTAAATTTTTGATCCAAGCAGTATTAGTGGCAAAATCACGGGGCCTAACTTGGTCCGATTCACCCCGCCGTAAAAATTGATGGAGGGGTGACTCGGACCACCATTGTTTTTCGTATTTTACGTATTATTATTGACATTTTTATTACGTATAATTAATTTAAATGTAATAAAAAGTTACTTATATTAAGTGAAAATTTTTTAAAAAAATGAAATTTTAATAAAAAAAACGAGTTCAAAAAAGTGTCAAAATTTTTGGGCGGAGAGGGGTGAATCGGACCACCTTATTTATATTCGTATTTTATTTATCATTATTGACATTTTTATTACTTATTACGAATTTTAATATGATAAATAATTATTATATTAAGTAAAAATTAAAATATAAAATTGAAATTATACGTAAAAGACGAATTTAAACAGATGGTCCGAGTCACCCCTCAATGGTGGTCCGCTTCACCCCTCCACGGTCAGGCTGACTCGGCGTTATTCAAACTTTAATAAAACTTTTATTATTAGAATTACATTATTATTTTTTTGTGTGCTTATGCCCGACTATAGGGCCGTGATTTACAAAAAAAAAAAATTTCCAAAAAGTGCATTAGGGGAGAGTCGGGAGACCAAGTTATACCTAAAGTGGTCCGCGTCACCCCGCCCGACGCTATATGGTCAGATTTTTCTAAAGCTGACAGTATGTAACTAGAGACCGGCAGCTCCTACAGTAAAACAAATTATATATTTGGAATCAGCGGAAAATTTTAAGGATGGGTTTTAACTTTTTTTTTTTTTTTTTTTTTTTTTTTTTTTGTCAAAAATATTAAAAAATTTTTTTATCTTCCCCATTTAGGGGTTCCAGCCGACGGGGACAGGGGGGGACGAATTCCCCCCTGCTGTCCACCCGGAGGCCGAGAAACCCAGACTCCTGCCATCTTTGCGGTTTACCCTATGGTATTCCTTTAGTTAAAGTAATACCAAAGTGTTTTTGGAAGTAAAATTTTTTTCTTTAAGGGGACGTTGCGCGTAGGGGTTCCTAACTTTTGAGGGTAGTAATCATCAATTCTATGAATTTTAGGTTTTAACACTTTCTAGTGTAGAATTTAATGCTCTTTCGAATGGTGTGGTTATTTTCAAAAAAAATATTTTATTCACAATATACAGGGGGATATGGGGGGGGGTATTCAATTTTGATATGTCATAAATGAAAAATCACGATAACCTTTTTATTATTCATGCGATCAGCACGAAACTTTCGGAGCAAGTATAGTTGGGAAGACATACTTTTATTTAAATAAATTTTGTATGGAGAACGGATTTGCTCTCTGTGCATGGGAAAATTTCTAAATTTTCAAAAGTTTTCCCATATGCAGCGGCAAACCCCTTGAGTTTACAAAACATTTATCTAAACAAAAAATGTAAATCTTGCCTAGTAGTATATGATCTGAAAATTTCGTATTGATTGAAAAAATAATAAAAAATTATCATAAATATTTTTAGTAGCAAAAAAAATTTTTTTTTAAATAAATAGAACAGGTGGCGTGTAACTTTTTTAATATTTACTCGATTGCAATGAAATTTTCACAGCTTGTGTACCTCTACAAGATATACATATTCTATTTAGATTAATATTTGGTATGCCCAACAGTTTTGCCGCTGATCACGAGAAAAACTTTTGAAAACTTTGAAATGTTTCCCATGAGCAGCGACAAATCTGTTGGGCATACAAAAATTTTCTCTAAACAAAAAATGTCTCTCCCAATTATATACGCTCTGCAAATTTCAAACTGATCGTATAAATAATAATTAAGTTTTCATGGTTTTTTATTTTTGAGTTGCCGAAATTTTTTTTTTAATGATTGGTATCATGCAACATTTTTATTATTCATCTTATAAAAATGAAATTTTTATGGCCTTTATAACTCGACGATATACACATCTTTTATTTAGATAAATTTTCTGTACGCCCAATGGTTTTGCTGCTACTTGCGGGAAAACTTTTTAAAATTTATTAGTTTTCCCATGAACAGCGGCAAAAGCGTTTGGTATACAAAAAATTTATCTTAACACAATATGTGTATTCTTTCTAATTATACATGCTCTGAAAGTTTCGTATTAATCGGATATATAATAAAAAAGTTATTACGATTTTTCTTTTTATTGCCAAAAAAAAAGAAAAAAAAGAAAAATTCAAATAATTGATGGCATATAACTTTTTTATTATTCATCTGATTAGAATTAAATTTTTACAACTTGTAAAAATTGGCGAGATACCCATTTTTTCATTTATATAAATTTGTTGTATACCCAACGGTTTTGCCACTGCTCACAGTTCAACTTCTTGACTATTTTACTAAAAAAAAACTTTTTTACATTGAGCTGCTATTTCGGGGTATAACAAAAAAATTCAACGCCTTTTTATACTTTTCTTTTTTTGTTTTCAATTTTGTATACATTGAACTACATTTTGATGTATGATTCATGCAAAAATAAAAACTTTTGGTATATTTCTGATAACTTTTAAATTTTATGGAGAAAAAAAAAGTTGAGATTTAGCACAAAAAAAATATATATTGCTGCTATTTGTAAGTTATTTCATAAAACATATGTGTATGGCAAGTATTTCAGTGAAATCCGCTTGAAAAAATCTTTTGTAGTTCAGCAGAAATTCCATGTTAAAAATTGCTGATAAAAATGCTGATTCATGATATTTGGGAAGAAATTACAGAAATTCTAAACGCCTTTTTGCATATGTTATTAAAACAAATATTGTACAGAAATCTTTCCTCTTTCGAATGGTGTATAATTTATCCCAAAAAAATTATATTAGTGTTGCTACGCGCAACGTCCCCTTAATGACGGTATCGATTGATGCTCTTCTTTCGCTTTTTGACACTTTTCGATTTTATCCCCCCTCTGTCCCCCGTGGCTCGAGCCCCCTAAATGGGGGAATAAATTTTTTTTTTAAATTTTCGACGAATAAAAAAAATAAAAAAAAAACCCCTCCTAAAATTTTCCGCTCTCTAGTATATATATATATATATATATATATATATATATATATATATATATATATATATATATATATATATATATATATATATATATATATATATATATATATATATATATATATATAATATTTTTTTTTATTATGATGTCTCTGCAAACTTTATGTGCATATATCAAATTTAAAATAAAATATATTGCTTAAGCTTACTCATTTTCATAAGCCTACGGTGAAGCACAAAAAAAAATATTTCTTTTTACATTTTGTTAATATTATTTAAATTATATTTGAAAATTCAAATAAAGTTTCTCTTTTTTTTTTGTTTCGTAAATTCAGAATCTTAAAATGCATTTCCCAGGTTTACCAACTTTACGAAGCTTAAATTATTTTCCGCTACGTGGTTTACTTAAAGTGTGTATATATATATATATATATATTATATATATTATATATATATATATATACAATATATATTTATATATATATATATATATATATAAAGAAAGAATGACAATTTATATCTATATATAAATATATCATATATATAAAGAAAAAAAAGTATATATAATAATATTTTTTATATATATATATATATATATATATATATATATATATATATATATATATATATATATATATATATATATATATGGATAAAGATCTTTTTGCAGCAGATGGAGTTCACTTGAGTCGTAAAGGTGTTGGGCTTTTCAGTACCAATTTGGAGACTTGTTTAGCAAAAACCTAGGTAAAGTTTCAGGTGATGGGCTAAATCTGGATACAAATAATAGCAATGGTAACTGTAATAGTAGGGAGATAAATAAACTAGTGTTGTTACAGGTTCAAATAATGATGATAATAAAAATAACAGCATTTTGAGTATCAGATACTTTTACACAAATGCTCATAGCCTTAGAAATAAAAAAGATGAGCTGATTAGTTATACCACAAATGAGATACTAGACATTATTTGCATAACTGAGACATGGGTTAATGAAGAATTATATGGAGACTCCTTTCAGGAATATGAAATAGACGGATATTCACTTTATGGGAAAATTCTATATTTGAATCAGTTCATATTTTCTGAAAAAAATTTCTAAGTTCAAAAAAATTTCTAAGTATAGAAAGTTAAGGTTTTACAGTATCTTTTATTGGCAAGCTTCTGGAATTATGCTAGAAGCTTGCCACTAAAGAATTTTCTTAAAAAACTTAACTTAACTTAACTTTCTGAACTTTGAAATTTTTTTGAACTTAGAAAATTTTTTCAGAAAATATGAACTGATTAAAATATAGAACAATACCCACTTTATTTATACCAGCGTAGAGGAAAGAAGGGTGGGGGTGTGACGCTTTATGTTAAAAGCAATATTCAATCGGTATTAATGACTGCCTTTAAAATTAATCATGATATTGAATCAGTGTGGGTAGATATCCTTATATATAGGCCTCTTCTTTGATGCTCCACACTTAACTTGGAAACATCACATAGACTACTTAGTGGAAAACTGTATGAGAAGATTGAATATTATGAGAAGAATTTCTGGAACTTCATGGGGATCATCAAAGGAATCATTACTACATATATATATACAAGCTATGTTCAAGGCAAAATAGACTATGGAAGCATCATTTATGGGGCTGCGGCATCCACAACCCTTAAGAAATTGGATACAATACAAAATACTGCTCTAAGAATTACCCTTGGGGCCTTCAGATGCTCACCAATAAAAGCTTTACAAATAGAATCAGGTTTACTATCTCTGGAACAAAGGAGACAGAAATTACTGATAAAGAAACTTATAAAAATAGCAACTGCTCCTAAGGACATGTATATTCATGATGTAGCAGATTTACGTTACCTTATAAATCTACAATTTGAAAATTGGTCGTGAGGCTATCTGTCAGGGCAACTGAGGGGAAAAACAAAAAAACACCATACACCTTTAAGTTTATTACAAAACAAAATAAAAACGTTTTCCAATAATGTTCACCTCTTTACGTTTCGGACAATAGTCAAATTTAAATTATAAATTAACCTATGAATATAGTATTACTCCTACAAGATATTCCTATACCCGTACTATACTTTACAAAATTACCCTACACAGTAACCCTATTCCACAACCAAATACTCTACCATATAGTAGTACCCAACACCAAAATATCACGTAAATTATGTAGAATAGAAGAATTAAAAAATACACATAGCTATATATATATAAATAGAAATAGCTATCACATATAAATAAATTAATAATAATTTAGTTTCTTTTACTGTTTTTTCTTTAAAGTATTAGAAATAAATAGTTTTTATATTATTAGAAATAAATAAATTATCAAAATTTAGTTTCTTTATTTTACTTTTTTGGTTTATTTCTTTTAATCAATATATAGCTACTTAATTTTTAATTAATAACTTATATTTTCACTTTGTTTTTTTTCCAATTGGTTCTTGTCATATTTTCATTTTAACTTGTCTTATATATATTTTAATTATGTCTTTTTCGTTAATTTCTTTTTTAATTTCTAAGTTTCAATTTTAATATTTTCCTCTTTTCCACTTGTGTTTCTCAGTGTGTCTTATTTCCCATAGTTCATTTCAAATTTGTCATGATATAGGTTTCGAAATAGATATATAAAATATTCTTTCTCGTTTTCAGGTTCAATTTTTAATTTAATTAAACAGATTCTTATCCTCTGTCTCTTTTCCGTTTCAACCAACCAAAGCTATCCTAAATCCAAATCCTGCAGCACTTCAGAGTTCAAGCCACAAAAAAAACTGAAATGAGAAAAAAAACATCCTACCATGACAACAATAATATAAAACATTTCGAAAATCATAAGTTTAATAATAATATTAATAATATCGAATTAAACAGTAAATGTCGTTAAATTTCATTAAAGTTCAATAAAGCAAATTAAGTTAAATAAACATCATTGAAAAAAAACAATTATTTGACATTTAGAAATTAAATTTATGGAAAATGGAATTAAATTATGTAAATTATGGAAAATGTAATTAACTTAAAAAATTAAGTAAATCGACAAAAATCAAAGCAAAACAATTGAATTAAAAAATAAAAATAAAATCAACATAGAAAATGACTACCTGGGCAGTGTTAGTGACCAGTTTTTTTCTCGAACCTCTACTTCAATTGACTACCGGACTACCGTTGATCAGACCTTCACCTTCCAGAACCAGGAACTTCCACAAACCAGAAGCCTCCACTACTTGGCTTCAAACCTTTAAAACAAAAAATCCACTAAGACCAAGAAATTTACCATTAAACAAATAATTAAAATAATAAGAAAAATAATTACCCGTACCATAGAAGGATTCCAAATCCACCAGAATAAGTTTCCACAGAACTATCATCAACCTCTCACCAATCTACAGGAACCATCAATCAATTAATTATCTAACACATGCCACTAGATTGTCATTCACAAGTCCTTTATTTAAATATTATTCCAAATTCCAAAATAAATTAATTCCTACGGGAAGACGAAATATATACATAAAAAAACAATTAAACACACTTATCTACAATCATTCACTTTCGCTCAGAACAAAAAATGAAAGAGTGATGGATGCCGCGAAACAAAAAAGACCAAGGTAATAAGAACTGAAAAGACCCTACTAACTACTACCGTTGTCAGAACACCCATCACTCACTAAAACACAATTATTCTCCCCCTTCATAACACCCTCATACATGACAAAATATGGTACCCATGAAATATGATGCAAATACACAAAAAAAGACTACCACTAAAGGGCAGCTCACCACATCCCTCCCACCTAAGTTTGTATCATATTTACCCCAACAATCCTATCCATCTATAACGCCGTTGTCATCACCCAATCATACTCTTTTACAACACCTCTACTCCTAGTATACGGTTTCTCATATTCCATCACTTGTTCACTGGGTTTATTCTCCCCACCTTCCTCTCTTTCATCACATACCTCTACTACTTCATTCACACTTCCTTCCCTAGGTAATCGCTCAGACATTTCTGCAATCTCTTTCTCGATCTCTCTCATCCTGGCATTCGCCTTTATAACATTCACTACCTCATCCAATTCCACACAGAATTTACTCAAATCATCCACTTCCATATGCACACTCCTATCTCTAATATTTCTCAATCCTGCCAACACACTCTCACTTTCATCCAACGGAAACTTGTAAACTGTGTAGGTACTTTTTCTTACACTCTGTTCATTACATCCATTGTCCCACCAAAAACCTGAAAAATATTCATCATTCTCATTATCATCGTTAAACAACACCTTTAACCTACTCACATTACCCGATATTCCTCTTTTGCGCTTCTTTTTCCGTATCTCTTCCACCAACACTAACTCTTTCCCCTTTAACCACAAATCATCCACTATATCCCCATTCTCATTCAAGTCATCCTCATTCACCAAAAACTTATATACGGGATGAATCTTTAGATAACCAGGGGGTTCTCTCCACGGCCTCAACTGGACTTGATGGGCCCTAAACTCGTTCGTACTACCATCATTCTCACTTTCCAACACATAACTAACCCCATTAGACATAACCCTTTTCACAACATACGGCCCTTCAAACTTTTCTCTCATCTTACTCACATTCAACCGACCTTTCTCAATCACTTCCTTTAAAACCTTATCCCCGACCTTAAAACTGGCAAACTTTAAACTACCCTTTCTCCACACATCCCTATCACTTTCAGGTAACCCAAGCCTAGGTTTTACAAACTTCTCAAAATTCAATACATACATACAAGGAGACATACCAGTTGCTCTATGCACAGTCATATTATAAGCCCACAACACTCTTCCTAACCAATAATCCCAATCATTCTCTCTTTCACTCATCATTCGTAACATCTCACTCAACGTCCGAATCGTTCTCTCTGCTAACCCATTCGAACTTGGCATATATGGAGTAGTCCGCACATGTTCAATCCCCCAATCACTCAACATTTGCTCAAACGCCTGTCCTACAAACTCCGGTCCATTATCACTCAACATTCGCTTCGGTTTACATACACACATCGGCAACAAAACTTCTCTTACCACCCTAGCCACATTCACACTAGTCTTATTCTTCACCGGCACAGCATACGCAAACTTACTTTTGTGATCCACCATCACCACCATTCCTACATACCCACTCGCAGTCACTGGCAATGAAACACAATCAATCACTACCAACTCAAAAGGTTCATTCACATCCATTCGTAACACAGGGGGTTTCACATACATTCTCTGATACTTTCCCTTCTTGACATTCCCTCACAAGTGAAGTTGCAACATCATCTACCATATTTTCCTTAACCAGGGATTAAACACACTCTTTCATACATTCCCACAATTTAAACTTCCCCATGTGACCAAACCTACGGTGGATCACTAACGCCATCCCTACCGTTCCAACTACAGAAAACACCGGTACATACAAATCATCCTCTCTTACTTTCCTAATGTAATAAACCACATTAGCACACACCACAAACTTTTTCGCAAATACCCTAAAATCTTCTATCAACTGGTCCCACCTACACACTTCTTTACCTGACAAAATACATTTTCTCAACTCAGACCATAGGACATTCCTCTTGCATTACCTCGATATCATTCATGCTTAACAATTCTTCATCCCCCACACCAACTCTCACCATGCCAACAAAATCAACAACACACACATTCTCCTTCTGCATTCTAACAATCTCACGACTTCCCTTCAACAACCTTTCATTCCCTACATCTACGGACAACCTATTCACCCTCAAAAAGTCAATCCCAAACAAAAAACAATACGGCATTCGCTCCTCATCCAGCACAACAAACCTATGTTCCACTTCCCCTAGCGTTCCTATTTCTACTTTTAACAAAACCTCTTCAAAAGCGACAAAATCACCTGACCCAATCCCTTTGATCTTCACATTTGTACTCCTCCTCTCTATCTGCCACGTCACTCGCTCAATCTCTCGTACCACAGATGCATTCACTAAAGAAATCTGAGCCCCAGTATCAATCAGTCCACAAAATACTCTCCCATTCACCTGCACTTTCACCTCCATTCTTCCACTTATCCCATGCTCGCAATACACAACCTCTTCGATTTCCCCTGGACAAATCATTTTCACATCCTCATCACCTTCTAATAGACACTCCTCCAATTTCAAAACATACCTCCTATCATAACTCTTTTTCACCCAATTGTAATGTACCCCACTTAAACACTGTAAATGAAGCTCGCCCACTTTTGCACCACTTACACCCTCACTCCTATACAAAACCGGTCTCTCACCACCATAATGCACACATACAACTATCTTAAACAACTTACTCACAACAACCAATACCTCTTGCACCGGAAGCACACCTACATTACACATAGCCTTTAACTCCTTCATAAAATATTTCACCTTCCTAATCCCTATCTGCTCGGGTTTCTTACATACCTCAGTCATTTCCCTCCGCAATTCTTCTATACTCTCAGGTACTCTCGAAACCAACCTATCCCTAGCTAAACCTGTAACCCATACAACACACTTTCAAACATAGAATCACCCCCACCCTGACTTTCCTTTCCCTTCATCAATCCCTTAGGCAAATATTCCGGGTCTATCACTACCTTTTCATTCATACTCTCACTCCCAGGCATTCTCGACATCAAATCAGCAATCTCATTCCTTTCACCCGGCACATACTCAACCACATAATCAAAATCACTTAAATCTTCCAAAGTTCTCGCAAGCCTACTATCAACTATCCTCATTCTCTGCAAATACACCAAGGGTTGGTGATCCGTTCGCACAACAAACTTAATCCCATACAAAAACGGACGCAACGACTTCAAACAAAACCTCAAAGCAGCCAACTCTCTTTCAATCGTGGAATACTTTCGCTCCGTCATACTAAACGCTTTCGAAACATACGCAATCACTCGTTTTCTTTCAATCCCATCAATCACCTGTTCTTGCATCAAACAACCCCCCATACAATACCCACTTGCATCCGTATACACTTCCAAAGGTTTAGCATCCTCACTATAATCCGGATAAGCCAGCTCTACATCTTTCGCAACTTCCGCTTTCAACTTTTCAAACGCTTCATTCATTCTATCATTCCACTTCACAATTGTACTCTTCTTTTTCCCAGTCCATTCAGTCAAGGGTTTCATCACTCCCGAACAATCTTTCATAAACTTCCTTCCAAATTCTACCAAACCTAAAAATCCTCTCAACTCTCTAACATTCCTCGGCTTTGGAAACTGCCGAACTTTTTCAATAAACTTTTCTGCTTTTTTTAAACCAGTCGCACTTACCTTGTGTCCCAAGAATTCAACCTCATCCGCAAACCATTCACATTTCTCAACTTTCACTTTTATACCTACATCCTCCAACTTTTTCAACACATCATTCACTAACTTCAAATGCTCAGGGAAAGATTCATTCATCACCAATATATCATCTATAAACACCATCACATTCTTACTGGGAAAATCATTCATAACCACATTCATAGCCCTCTGAAACGCTGCCGGAGCATTGGCTAACCCAAAGCTCAAGTTCCTAAACTGATAATGCCGCTTTGCAGTCGAAAAGGCAGTCACACACCTACTATCCTCTTCCACTGGCATCTGATAGTACCCACGCACCAGATCCATTTTCGTAAACACTTTCATTCCATACATACTATACACGCACTCTGAAACTACACACATAGGGAACCTATCTTTCACAGTCTTTTCATTCACCTTACGATAATCAATACATAACCTCAATCGTCCATCAGGCTTTCGCACAGGCACAATTGGACTATTCCACGGACTCTCACTCTCTTCTAAAACACCTATTTGCTCTAATTCCTCACACTGTTCTTCAATCTCATTCGCAACGGGGGGAGGAAAGTGACGAGGTCGTTGATATATGGGGGTGTCCTCCGCTAACACTATGCGGAACGCCGGCAATTTTGCATTTCCAAAATCTTCATCGCCCTGGCTCAGCGCTTTCCTCCTTTCCCACAACATTCGTAAAACCTTTTGTCTCCTCACTTCATTCAAACCTTCATCACTTTGTCAACCATTTCATCATACACCCAATCCTTTTTCTCAATATCACCAGCAAACACACAACATTCATTCTCTCTCGAATTCTCTACAATCAAAACAGAATATAAACTACCAACTACATCACCAACCCTTATACCTCTCACTCTCTTCTTTTTCACATCAGGCACCTTCTGCATACATACCCTAGGATTATTCAAATCTATTATACCATCGAATACATGTGCAACCCTTTTCACCCTATACCTTGCATCATAACCATCCACCAGAAACATGCTATTCTGGTTTTCATCCACACCTACATTCGTATTCCAACCTACTTTCACACTTACTACTTCATCCGTCTTCAAGGCCCTATCCTCTAAAGCAAACACTTCCACGCCTTTAACCAATTTCACATCTACATTCCCTAAATCATTCACATACATCTGACATTTCCCATCCTTATTCACCTTCTTCTCTATCATCCTTCGATCAGGATGAATAACTATCCCATTTGCACTCAAAAACTTATATCCCAATAACACATCATACTTTTCGTTTCTACTATCAATCACATAAAACTCACTCTCCTCCATGCCTATTCCTCCTATCTTAACGCTCTCTCTAAATTTAACTTCCACCGGTACCAACACATTACTAATTCCTTTAATATGACCCCTACCGACTTCTTTCTGATCTTCCCTTATATTCATCCTATCATATGCTCCTTTATACACAACACTAACCATACACCCAGTATCAATCAAAGCACGAACCTCAATACCTCCACAATAAACCTTAATACTCATACATTCATTCACAGGACCAACCGAAAACACATCGACACTTACATCCCCTATCTGTGACGACCCAATCCCACCTGAGGGTTCACCAGCTGCAACCCTCATTGCAACTCGTTTCCCGGATTGATTACCCTTACCTGATTATTGACCGTGTTCACCCCTGCCTCACTCACATTTACATTCCTATTCATACCAACAGCCTGACCACTAACCGGTTGAACCGGACCACTAACACCATTACCAATACCTAGCACACCAGGATTAACCTGACCTGCCCCTCCTGGTTGCCTCACACTCCAACACATTCCAGCCACATGCCCTATTTTCCCACATTTCGTACAAGTGTTTCTAGGGGACCCACACATCCTAGAAAAATGCCCCTCGATACCACAGTTCCCACATACCGGTTGCCTCGCTCTTACACCCTGTGGACAATCACGCACCCAATGATCCACACCTCCGCATCTCCTACACCCAGCCCTTTGCGGGTCCGTACAGTTCATGGCCAAATGACCCACTTGCCCACAGCTAAAACAAGCACCAGTTGCCCATCTACATTCCGAAATCATATGACCCATCTTCCCACAACGAAAACACTTCACATCCCTATTCGCACTCACATTTTCTTGGTTTCCACGACCTCTAATCCCTTGACCCTGATTATACCTTTGACCTTGGTTATAACCATCATTCCCTCTCACATTCACATTTCCACCAACTTGACGACCAGCAAAATTACCCACACCTCCTGCATTCACCTGTCTTTCATCACCTCCAAACCCATAAAAATCTTCCAGAAATTTCACCATTACTTCGTAGGGGTTTGCCTTCAGGGCGTCTCTATAAGATCTATACTGAGGGGGTGGTGAAGCCCTTTCATTCGCATACCTTTCCCTACCACTATACACCTCACGTCGTTCATTCTCCTCTCGCTCGCCTTCAAACTCCCTATCTTCTACAATTTCCAAAACATCTTCCCAGGTCAATCTCTCTCCTGCCCATCTCATTTTCTCTTTCCTTCGCAAATTTACATACTCCGCCACCGAGGTCGGAACAGTCTCTAAAAACTTCTTCAGCAATCTCTTATTCCCATCCACATCATCATCCCCAAACTTCTTTCTCGCCAGGGTTTCCAGTCGGTGCGCATACATATCAATCCTTTCACTCTTTCCACGCCTAGCCTTATCAAAATCATTCACCTTTCTATACTTCACTCCCCCTTTCACTCTCACAACCTGGTCCACTATCCTCTTTTTCACCACTTCATACTTTGGTTCACCCACACTGACAGCCTTATAAAAATCCAACATTCGTCCCTCTAAAAATTCGCCCAACTCTTTCACCCAAAATACCTTATTCTCATCAAACTTCTCCCTACAATAACCCTCATATTCCCTAAAAAACTCATCAACCTCCTTTGTACCATACACGTTAAACTTATTTATTTTGGGGATATCCCTAATAAACACACTCTTTTTCACTTTACGACTGTCAGACTCAGAACTAGATCCCGTCTCATTTCCCTCAAACACATTCACCTCACCTTCCGAACTACTATATAATGAATCTATACTTTTACTTTTCATTCTCCTTTCATGTCTCCTATTCTTTGAAGTCTTTTTCTTCTTTTTATCCTTTTTCTCTTTCTTCCCATTCTTTTCAATTTTCTCATTCACCACCTTATTTACATCCTTCTCTCCTCCCCCATCCCCATCATCCTCAGTCACATCACTTAACTCATCATCCTGGTTCATCACTTTTTCATCATCTTTGGTCTTCACTCTCTCGTCCTTCTTTTCCACTTTCTCACCCTTTTTTCTTTTTACGTCTACTACCTTTGGAGTAGAGGTCACCCTTTGTCGGGTTCCATTCATTCCAATCCCTCCAATCCCATCAGCAAACCTCTTATTCATCATTTCCTCCATTTTAGTAGCCATTTTCTCCTCCATTCTCTCTTCCATTCGCCTCTCCAATTCCTCCATCCCTTTCTGCATTTCTCGCATTTTCTCTATCAATTCTTCATTCTCTTTTTCCTTTTTTGGTGCACCTATTAATCGCATCTAGTATGAGTGAAAAAAATTGTTATAATGGTTCGAAGTCAATTTTTTGAATTTTGGGAATTTTTTTTCATTTTTGAAAAATTTCACATTTTCAGCGTTTTTCAGCGACATTTTGAGACTTTTCCAGCACTCACTGCATTAAGAAATTTATAAATTAGTATGATATTTGATTCATTCCTGTTGGCCCCATCCTTGATCTCATTCCACACCAAATTTCATGCAGCCCCTCCTCCCCCCCCGGACCCTTGAGTTGAGCTCTAAAAAAAACCCAATTCCAAATTAATTGAAAATGTGCATGTATATGCGCTATAACTCCTATCAACATGCTGTATGGTTGTTTTTTTCCTTCTGTCAGTGTGGGGTCCGAAACCAAAAAATGTAAAAAAAAAAAACCCACTTGTAACAAAAAAAAATGTATATATATAATATATATGTATATAAATAAATATATATCTATATATATATATATGTATATATATATATATATATATATATATATATATATATATACAGGGGGTATAAGAATAATTATGACTTCTGTATCATAAACAACTGCAGAAAGAACAAATAACAATAAAAAAGAATTTTAATACCAGAATTGCAGTTTAGAGTATATATATATCTATATAAGCGATCTGTATACTGTATATATATATATATATATATATATATATATATATATATATATATATATATATATATATATATATATATATATATATATATATGGGAGTAGGCGGGGGGCACTTGCCTCCCCTAAATCTTGGCGAAATAAAAAATATGAACCTTATATGTTTGCTAGACGACGTTTTTAGGGTTTTGTAGTAAAAAACCTGAAAAAAATACATCAATCGATATAGATAATGAAGTAGTAATTACTAATACTAACATATTATATTATTTTTTTGTAAAGTTTTAATTGCAAAGCATGCATATTAATAAAGTCAACTAGTTTGTGCTTTTATACAGCTGGATTCTTCTGACATTATTCTCCGCTAGAGCTTTTAGTATGTCGATAGCATTTGGCGAAAATAAAAGAAATATTATAGCAATTTTGAAGACCATAATTTTATATACCATAAAATGGGGGAAAACCGGTCAAAAATCGCTGTTTTTTTTTTTTTAATGAATCATAAAAAATCAAAATTTTAAGTTACATCTGGGTTTATCCATTTTTTGCGTACCAAAATAATGGAAGCTGGGTCACGATAATTTTTTGAAAACTTTTATATTTTGCATGGAGTTAATGTTATCCCTGGAAAGTTCAGAACCACCATTCGTTTTTGTAGATTTACTCTGGTTGTAACAGGGTGAGCCAAAATGTTTGACCAGGTGGAGCAAAATTTATCACTTATTAGAGGTAACATTTTAAGTCATATCTCCATATTGGTAATTCTTATACCAAAGTTCATAGAGAGTGATTTGTTAGGGATACTTTAAGGTACATTTGGCCTTTTATGTTTTTTTTGGCAAAATAATATTTCACCATGAAAATAAATTCCAAAAAATTGTAATAAAATCGAAGAAATTTCCATTTTCGTGGGTGTATTATTAAAAGAAGGAAATAATTTAACGCTATGAAATTTGGTGTGATGATACATACTGAAGTATGGTTTAACCTAAATCTTATTTGAAGTTTGGTGAATATTTTTAAAAAAATTTACAGGGTGTCCAAAAATCAATTTTTAAATCGGTAACTTTGAACCTTAATATCTCTGATGGGGTAAGTGCTAAAAATCTGAAAATTTCACACATTATACTACTACCATAGATGTTCCTTCACCTGCAATATTGACTTTGGTATTTGTTTGGTTTAAGAAATACAGCCCTTCAAAAATGCCAAAAAAAATTTTTTTTTAAGTTGTGTTATGATACCTATTATTATAGTTATTATAGTTCAAGACAATACATAGACAAATGAAATAGTGTGGCATCAAGGAGAAATGAAAACAATGTTAAAAAAATTTAATTTTAAGGTTAATATACATAAGAATGTACCATTATATCTACTGTAAATGACAAAATTAACTAAATAACTTGAAATTTATCTATATATATATATATATATATATATATATATGAAAATATAATAAACGCGGGGAAAGTGTTTCACGATAAATTGCGAAAACGGTTAAACACCTACCCATAAAATGGAACGGGAAGTACAAC
>JABUQX010124505.1:5000-54885 GCA_015478945.1 Trachelipus rathkii | reverse complement strand
ACGAATATAGTTAGATTATTAAAAATAATAGCGCCTAACCACTACATTAACTAAGTTTGACAATTCTCTATATTGTTGATCTAAACCATGTCACTTATCTTATTCCTTTGATCCCAATACCATTCAATCCATGGTCAATGAACACCCTTCCACCATGAAAATTGAAAGAAGAGGAACACCATAAGTAGGGTCCAATTTAATCGATATAATATGTTACGTAAGTAATTTATTGTTTTTGGAAGACCAAGTTTGAACAAAAACTTGAGAAAATATTTGAAAATAATTAAATTAATAGTATGAAAATTTTTTCCCCCCCCCCCCCCCCCCAAAGTCTTTAAAAATTGATCATTTCTGTCTCATCTACTAGATTTTCTCGCGGCATAATCCATTGATCTTTGTCTAAGTTCCGTCCTAGAATTCTCTGACACTTTCTTCCGGATAATTCTGTAGACTTTTTTTCTATCCGATTTACTAATTATTTCCTTCTTAATTTTCATGGGATGACCAATTTTTTTCTTAAATACTTGATGACTGTCAGAAGGGAAATTTTTTATTATTTCATTTGTGCAATTCAAACCACCAGTTCCCACCTAAATCAACTCCTATATCTCCTTCCTATAATCAGAATGGAGTTAAAAGCTTTTGAATTGTTTCTTTTTTACTAGTTGGTCATTTTCCTTTTCAAACCCTGATTGCCCTCTCTTCCATGAATTCTCTCGAGACACCACTCTTGGCTTGTTTAGGTGGTTTTAGTGTATTACCCATGCTAGAAAGCCCTAATCAAATATTTTTTTTATTTTTGTTTTGGTTATTTTTTTTTTTTTTTTTTAATGTTGTTGTTTCCAGATATTATATCAGCAAATTTTACAACAATTTTGTTATCGTTCTTAATCAGAAGGCATTTAAAAATGAAAGAGCCTGATGAAAAGGGCAGGCATCCCTTATAAAGTCAGAAATGACGAAGGAGGAATCATAGGAAAGCAATCCAATGTTAGGGCCAGAAACTGGCTGAACACTGGATGTCATAAAAATTCCAGAAAATCTGACAAATTGCCACAAAAAATCTGTTGTCCTCAAGGCATATAATGGTATAGCATTGTACGATTGTGTATTCAAATAATCAGCTATATTATATTATTATTATTATTATTATTATTATTATTATTATATTAATTTAGTAGTAGTAGTAGTTAAGTAGTAGTAGTTAGTTAGTAAGAGTAGTAGTATTAAGATTGTTTTCATTATTTTTATTACTAGTAATGTTGTTATCATCATTATCCATTATTATTATTGTTGTTATATTATTATATTATTATTTATATTATTATTATAATGAATTATTATTATATATTATTATTATTAATTTATTATATTTATTATATTTTTATAATTATTTTATTATTATTTATATTATATATTATTATTATTATTAGTATTTTGTTGGATGGTGCAGCAATTTTGGCAAAACGTATCCGAGTTTTAAAATATTTAGGCTATATGTAAGATGAAAAGGGAATGGATGATGCAAAGTGTATTGGAAGTTCGTGAATGGTTTTGAAATACGGTGGCTGGTGCATTAAATCCTTGGGGATACAAGGGACTAAGTCTTGAGGCACTTTGGGTGGGTTGCATGAGGGGTATGTTTGTGACTGGTCGTTAATGAGATATAGTAGTGTTAACTGGTGTGAAATACAGATAGAGCTAAGGATAACATGACTGTAAATTAAGAGGAGATGAGGCAATGACTTGTTAGGTCGTGTGGATAGTAGGGAAGAGAAAGACTGAGGTGTGAAGGAAGTAGAATGGGGTAACAGAGGAGATTGGAGGAACGTGTTTGAAAGTTGTTGTGGTGATGATGATATTGCTGTATAGTAGTTGTTGAGAGTAAAGAGAGTCGGACAGGAGAGGAGAGAAAAAGAGACCTGTGGGAGATGAGGAGATGAGAGAGATGTGGTAGTGGGAAGAAGAACGCGAATATATGAGAGAAACCAAACAAATAGCGTTTATTATGATTGTTTTCTCATTATGAAAAGACATGGAGACTAGAGATGGTAAGTAGGAGTGATGGGGTGGGGAGTAAATGGTATATAGGAAGATTGTGTGGAGTGCTGGGAGAAAGACCGAAGAAAAAAAGGTGGTGTCAGGAGGTAGAGGAAAGTAGGACGAGGAGTTTTGGCAAGGCTGAGAAAAGAGAAAAGGGGGTGAGCATAATGAAGGAGGTGAAATGGGTAATGAAAGGTGAACATAATAGGGAGTATGGTGAATGAAAGGTGCAATAATAGGGGTGAATGCGATGATATGAAAGGTGCATATAGGAGTGAATGGTGAATGGAAAAGCGTGCATAGAGAATAGGAAGTGAAAAGCGAGGAAGTGAGGATGAAAGAGTGCTATAATAGTGAGTGGAAGAAGATGTGTGAATGAAAGGTGCATAATAGGATAGTGAATGGTTGAAATGAAAGGTGGGACATAATAGGATGTGAATGGGGTGAATGAAGGTGCAAATTAATAGAGATGAATGGTGAATGAAAGGTAGCAGATAAATAGAGAAATGTGAGGATGGTGACATGAAAGGTTGCATAATTAGGAGCGTGGAATGGTGAATGGAAAGGTGTCAGGAATAGGGAAGTGAATGGAGGAATTGAAAAGGTGCATAATAGGAGGTGAATGGTGATGAAAGGAATGCATAATAGGAGCGGAGGAGAGGAGAGGAGTGATGGTGGAGGATAGAGAGAGGTGACATAATAGGAGAGTGAATGGAGGATGAATGGAAAGGTGGACGAGGAATAATAGGAGGTGAAATGCTGTTGAATAGGAGTGGAAAAGGGATTGCATAATAGAGAGTGAATGAGTGAATGAGTGAGTGAGTAATAGGAGGATAGGTGAATGGTGAATGAAAGGTGCATAATAGGAGAACTACAATGTGAATGGTGAATGAAAATTTGAGTAGAAGAAGATAAATGTGAATTTGGGAAAGGTGCATAATAGGAGGTGAAAGGTGAATGAAAGGTGCAGAAATAGGAGGGAGTGAGGAATGGTGAGTAGCTGGGTTTTGTGAATGTAGGTTTTTAGCCACTTTTGTCTTAGTCGCATACTATGGTGTGTGCGAGGCCAATGAGTCCCACAATTGCCGGAACTATTCCAAAAATGAACCCATTAAATCTTATATGACGCCCGAAGATAAATACCCAAGTGTAGTGAGAGGTCGTTCGGTCGCGATTTTTAGTATTGTACACCATAGGAGTGGAAATATTTTGTTTATACTGCGTACGAGCTTAAAAAGATCAACTTAAAGGGCCTCCTAAAGAGGGAGGGAAGGCTTTCCCTTTTCCACTTATGCGGACTATACTGTTCTATAAAATTAAAAAATCTTACTATTCTAAAATTTGTATTCAGTATGATATATGTATGTCTGCAACGCATATGTTGCTCCTCTCGGGAAACTGAGTGATACGCATATAAATAGATAATTATTATATTTTTATTATATAATTATTTCTTTCTAAGATTCTTTTATTGCATTAAATTCTTAACATTATTTATAACAAAATACAAGTAGTTTACGGTGGTAAAGGGTGCGTACGAAGCATCGGAAAAGAAAAGCAGTAGAGGAGAGTAGGACAAATGTCGATTGAGGAACGAAAGCCCAGGCCTTGACTCACACCCCCTAGAATTACAAGGGTACCATTGAATTAATATAAGTTGAAGAATGAAGGGTCATCGTCACAGACAGAAAATCCTACCTAGAGCCTTCACCTGGGACCCGCGACGTGGACCATGATAATGAAAACCCTATCTACTATCTAATGTGGTAAATGCGTCAAATGATATATATTATAGGGTTAAATTCCCACATTTTGGCCCAATGGAATTGAATGGTCCAACAACCATATGCCCCCATACAAAACCCCGCCTATTTTCTCTAATAATAAAATTAATAATATAATTAATAATAAATAATAATACACTATAATATATAATAATAATTAATAATTTAATAAATCCTAATCAATGCTACTCATTATAAATTCTTAAAAAAGCTTTTCTCTTCTGCCAAACCAATTTCTCTCTTCAGACATTTCGTTTTGACCGACTCAATCACTTTCTATAAGCTTTGATCCACATCGGTTACATACCCAGAGACCGGTCGACCGCTTAACGTGCCTCAAACTACACATCGCAACTCGTGATTACATCCGTTCCCTTAAAATAACATACAGTTTCGACTAATTCTATGTTCATCCTTTCCACATGACCCAAACCATCTCAAACATACTTTCATTTTATTCTCTCATTTACCCCTGTTTTCACACCACACAGGGACTTAACTTCAATCTTATATGAAGAATATACGGAAAAGGATATACCTGAAATGCGATCTTTAAAATCGAATATAATATAAATATATAATCCCTCACACACCCCCTAGCAGTCCTCCCCCCAACGCCCTGTCCATCCCACCTGGTAACACTTCATTGAAACTAGTATATTGATTCTCCCTATACTTCTCAACAAGAAGAATAATTGATAATTCCTCAACAAAGACCTTAATAGTTCTTCGATCTACACTACCAATTAATGTAGCGGAATCAACACAATTTGTGGCAAAATGGCAAAATGTACGGAAAGATAAGGTAAAAGCATACATAAACCCTCAGTAAGACCCCTAGCGCACTCAAGACTTTAGTCCCCTTTACATCGACCAACGATTTATTTAATTGCAACCAGCAACCTTCCTCCTGAATTGCACAAACAGTATTTTCCTAAACTACTTATATTCTTGAAATAATTATCTAATCGACTAAAAGTATCCCTATCTACAATACTCACAACAAAGATACAGTACCACTATAAATATTTAAACTCAGACTAACCGTATTACGATTAGTATTGCCAGATATAAATCTGAGCTCACCAATTCTCATAACATAACTTCCAACCACTAGGATAAGAAGAAAGTACGCAATAAACCGAAAATGGCGCACTGTCCTCAGGAGTCTCACAACCAATAACTCTATGGAATGTGAATTATAAAAATATATTTTATATAATTCATCTTATCGTGAAGGAAAGTTATTCTTATTTTATCTAATTATCGTGATCCAGATTAAATTCTATGATTCCCATCGGGCCCTTTTCGGCTATATATCGTTATTGATTATTATATATATTGACTCATATAAATGAGTGCTTATGACACTTACATTACCGTATAAGCAAATTTAAAGGTTGAAAAAGCTCTGAAGAAACACCTGTCTGTACTCTTCCACTTTCAAGTAAGGAGGGACCCGCATTGGCAGTGACGATTGGAGAGAAACCTCAGATGAAACGGGCTATTGTGAACACGACATTGTGCTTATCGACTGATCAATTTTGAATCAGGTACCTCGCACAAAAAGAGAGATTCTGGGAACCACTTATGCAAAACTTGTCGCAGAAATAAGCGAAAGGATTATTCCCTTATCTAGTGTGTGGACTTCGGGAGATAAACTTCAAGAATGGAGGAGAATTTGGAGTCTGAAGAAAAGAAAAATATAGATATAACCACACGCTCAAAATATAGATTTTAGAGTAACTCTTTAATATGCATTTTGAATCCTCTTCATCACTATGAACTAGGTTATAGATTAAAAAATTATGTCATCTTGCAATTAATTTGTCTCTCGCTATTATCTATCATATTCCTATTGGAAATTAGTAGCGCACCCTTTTTCATTGGTTGGGCCACAGAACTAAGGTGCGCGTATATCTTTTTTTACTTGCCGGTTGCGGTTTAGGTGGGTCCGGGAGGAGGTGGTTAAAAACCGGTGCAAACACCTGCATACCGATTACCTGCACGCTACAAATCCGAAGAAAGCTATCAATCCTGGGCAAGTGGAACGAAAGAAGCTATTCTCAGAGGATTTTATCTGAAAAATTTAAGCCTTGCTTTCTGATTTTAAATAAGGTTTTAATGCTGTAGTGCCCTATAACAGTATTATCCAGCATGTTAAACCAATTATGACCCCACGTCTACCACCCCGACTGTAGCGGATGTGGTTCCTGTGTTGGACTCTCTCTCCTGCGACATTACCGACACGGCAAGGAACCTGGTCTGATCGTTGTCCGCTGAGACCAATACGGTACGTTCAAGGCCTCCACACAGCAACAATGAGTAAGTGACTCTTCCGGCCCAGAAATTAGCGAGTAGTGCAATGCCCATTAATTATTATTAGATGCTCTTATTTATTATATTGGTATTATTATTATTATTGAATCATTTAATGTGGAATAAGTTAGACATCCGATCTATTGAATGTAGTATGAGATGGGTGTGTAAAGTTCTAATTATTATAGGATATCGGGATTCGATATGTCTATAGCTAGATCTATTATTATATTATGTCCATTATTGATTATTATGATTATTATTATTATTATTTAATACTGATCGGCATCCGATTGCATTTATAACTGCGCCCTTTAGCGAAAGTCTCTTGTTATGGAATCAATTTACGAACGGCCGTGCTATGTAAAATTAATCGGTAAGGAAAGAGTCCAAATCACCGTGATATCCTTTTATGCGCTATAATAATAAAATATAAGTTAACATCCGAAAAGTATATCTTATAATGGTTCTCGTATGCTTAATACTAATATATACGCTCGCTATATATATAAAGTAAGATGCCTATCATTCAGATAATTCCAGTTAGATTGACCTCATGTTACTTATATATTTCATCCCATAAGAATAAAAATGCATATAATATATAATTATTTTACTCATATTTGCTTTTTTTTTTCATCACACTCATTCAGGACTCTCAAAAGTGATTGAGTAAAAGTTCAATTATTAATCCTATTTTAGAGGGCGTTGGTTGTTGGATGCACGATTGGTTCGGTATATAGAAGGAAATGAGTTATATAATATTAATTAAGGATAGGTAAACCATAATGAGTGGTAAATTATTATTATTAAATGCTATGTTAAGTTATTATTTTACTTTAATTACATACAGTTTTAAACTATATAGTTCAATATTATATAATTTCAATAATATAACATATTGGATATATTTAAATATAATAATATAAAGATATTATAGAGTTTCGAACATAAGTGCATGTGAATATCACCTGTATATTTAAATCACCAAATATTTTGATAGTCATCCTTTTGGTGTAGTCCATCATGAACCTTAGATAGACCTGGCTGTGAAATGTGTTATAGCCAGAGTGACATATGGATACATATAGTGATAAAAAGTGCTCTTTCTCAGATGGTTGGCCTTTTGTTTAAATACTAGGGATGCAAAAAAGAAAGAGACAGACCCGCAAGTTAACTCTGTGTGTTTTGCTATAAGAAATTCGGAAACTGTTTGTACTTCTTAGACGAGACCGAAATAATCTTGTAGTTTGATGATCAATCTTTCTTTGTGTTTAGGAACATCTTCTTTCAGAATTGGTCCAATTAGATGCCTAATCTGTTTTTGGGTGGGACAGAACAGAATTAGTAGGTGGTGACATTTTAGGATAGACAGCATGATTGCGGTCCTCTTACAGTGGAGTTGAGTTAAAGCGTGCGAACTCATTTGGTTGATGCGGTTCCATGACTGAGAAAAGGTAAAGACGGCGCTAGAACATGGGACAGAGTTTGGTGTGTAAAATCCATGAGTCTTGGCAAGAATTATGAATCTCCTCCCCACGAACGCTTATGCTTTGGGAAAATAAACAGGAACATTAAAAGTTTCAATAATTAAGATTAGTAATGAAATACAAGTTACTCGGGTCAAGTAGAGTTAGGTTACTTGGATGGTGCAGGCATTTTGAGGCGAGGGGAGATTTGAATACCCGCAAGAGTGCTGCTTTAATAGCCAATAAAGCCTAAGAGAAGAGGAGATTATTTTGTATAATCGAGTCTAACTGATCAGTATAGTGGCAATAGGCAGGCGAGGGTCGGGCAGGACCAGGTGTAGCATGGTTAACTGCTTCGACTGATTTGCCGACTAAGATAATTTAAAGGGCGCCCAATTCTACATGAATAGAAAATCGGAGGGTTAGTAACAAGTTTAGGCCATTAGCATGCATCAGAAACCTAGAGATATTGAAAAGAAGTTGGGGGCGGTGAGCAGGATGACATTTCCAATAAAAGAAGATGTAAGAATGCGAAAAGAACAATAAAGATTTACCGGAATTTATGTGCTAATAGAATGAAAAAAAAAATTTATTACCAGCCATGGTGATGAAATTGAAGAACGAACTGGGGTGGATGTTATGGTATCTCTCAGAAAGGTGAAAAAGAGAAAATGTTATCTAATTTGGAATTAGGAGAGAGTGAATGGAGAAAAGAATGAGAGAGGAATGGAATGAAGAGTTGATGCAAGTAAACTCCAAAATACCTCTGTTCAAATAGAGGGTAAGACGAGCAAGAACATGTTAAAAGGAAGAATTCACTGGTAGAGTGCCTCCACAGTTGTTTTGCGTGTGTTTTACAAGGAATGTGAAATTCTCTCGCGCTGACTGGGCCATTATGTTCATGGGGTCAGTGAGTTGTGGGAGAGAAAGGAATGAGACTAAACCGTTGGAATTTTAAAAGCCACCGTTGTGAGGCGAGGGAAAAAAACGTTGAGAAAATGAACACTGTAGCTTGTAAAACGTATTTTTTGTTTTCACCTTTGAAGGTGGATAAAGGGGGATACTAAAGGGGCAAACAGTAGACGAGGAGGAATTTGAGAGGAAGAACTGAAAAGAGGCAGGGAGTGAGTGGTTTATTGGTGCGTGTGTAGTTCTGTCTGTACGAGGTGTGGATAAGTATTGCTGTATAAACAGTGTGTGAGGCAGACGAAATTCGTTGGTTTTTGAGCGTGCTGATAAGGAATTTTCTTTGAATATATGTATGAGAAGAAATGACGGAGCAAAATATGTGAACGATGGAAATGTTTTTTCTGGTTCTAAAGAATAAAGTAGTTGTCCTTTTTATATGAAGTTTCTATTTTCATTCAGGAGTCGATATAAAGAGATACATATTGAGAGACATTAAGGAGACCAAGATGGGAACTTGATCTGTTTGTATGATTTCTGATGATGTATTGTAGTAGCTCTATTGAACGAGAATGGGTGGTTGGGTGATTAGAACGGCGATGAGTCTGAGACGTGCATAATGATTGGAAGACTGGGGAGGTGGGAGGAGAGGGAGGGGAGTGTCTTCAACTCCCTAAAGTTTTTTTTCGAGCCATCGCTAAGAATAAGTGGTTTTCGTTGCTGAGAGAGAGAGAGAATGTGGGAGAGAGAGAATGTGATGGGTGAAGTGGAGGGATTTTTTGATGACGGCAAGTGAGAAGTTAATAGAAGGATAATGATATGTGGAGGGAATGGACGTGGAGAATCAGAGAGTATATTCGTGTTTAAATGGTCAGGATAATTGTCATTTCAACCTACGTCTCTTCTATAATAATAAAAAACGTAACTCCTCAGCATCAAATTTTGGTTGTTCAATCTTCATATTGAAATGATGCCCACGACATATGTTTTTATATTTTCTTTCTGATTTTTTTTTATGTTTTATTCACTTAAAAATTCTAAAGATGAAGTAATCGGATCCTAGGACGATTGAACAGCAAGATTACCTCTATTACTGTATTTCCGATTAATACAAATAACTAAATCTAAATCCTTATGAATATTCAGCGTTTTTTCCGTCCTTCGACTATAGTTCAGAGACCCGGAATTGGTTTAAATGGCAAGTAGAATGGAGTTGGAGCCAATAAAATTGTCCAGAATATATTTCATTCTGAGTCTTTCCTCTATTACCCTTTTACTGTTATGTATTATAAAGCTAACAATTAGATGATGCTGATTTATTTGAAAATAATAACATCATTTTTACAGCAAACCGGAAATTATATTTATTGATTTTCAATAGTTCCATTATATGGTAAAGTGTTCAATAATTTGAGGGAATAATATTAAAAGAATAATTAACTGAAATGTAAACAAGGAATTCCGAAATCGGGAAATTTAAGCTAAAAATATTTGGTTTTTACAGGTTTAATGATAGAAGGAATAAAAGCGGAAACATCCTTCTAGGTCTAGGAGTTAGGAGGTACCGGGATTTAATGTCAGGTGGATAAAGAGTGAAATTCCAATACTGTTGAATAATAATGGTTAATTGATATATAACGCCTTGGTTTTAAACTATAAATATGTTAAAATTATCTTACCAAAATTATCGCCCTATTTTAATGAGAAATTTAAACCCACAGACATAAATTTAATAAGTAGTCATACCATTTATAATTGATGTCAAATAATTAATAATAAAATATTAATTATAACATTATAACATTAATAGAAAGCATATAAAAATTAGGAAAAACAGGAGGACCGGAAAATAAATAAGAGCTAATAATAATAATTAATTTATCATTCTATAAGGTCAGTTGATTAATAAGAACCATCAATTTTATAGAAAAGCAGGTTCACAATTTTTAAAATTTAAACAAAAATTTAGTTGAAAATGTTTCGAAAAAACACAAACAGAGCCAAGCCAATACTCTTAAAAGAGAACTATCTGCCACATACTTCCCTTGACCACTAATTTCCCATAGAGATTAGGTCTATTGAGTGTTGTTTATTTTTTTTTACATAAGAGGAGCCATTTGTATTGATTTTTTTTTTTTACAAAAGATGTTGGAGAGTAAACTAATAAATACACTAATATTGAAAGTATTATTTTTTTTACACAAATTACCGGACGATTTATATTTCCTGGTGGTAAGGGGAAGAGGGGGGTGAATGACAAAAACGCGAGGCCTAAAGCACAGGACAGGCCTGCTCCGGGTTAGCGGGGAATAACCCGAAAGTTTGTCGGATCGCGGACCAGAGCCACAATTGAACGTCCCAGTTCATTGTGGGAAGAGAAGGGAAGAGAACGAATAACAAAAAGGTCAGTTGTGGTTAGATCTTTTATGACTACCGTGTATATCCACGGTTGAGAAAGAAGTGTGATGGTGTAAGCTGAATGAACCTCATAATTAGGTAGTAATATATACGATTCGGGTGAAGAAGAAATAAGTGCCACGCGTCTGTCCTCGAATGTTGGTCGTAAATTTTTGAGATCGTTTTAGGAAGAATAATGATCATGTAAAATATTTAAATCTACATTCAGGTTGAAAGATAAATTGATATACAAATATAAATGCAATTAAGATGGAGCTCTTGGTAGAAGATATTAAAAAAAAAAGTGTCTTAAGTTTCTGTTCACACACACGCACACACAGCCCATAAAATTAATAAAAATAAAATATAATATAAAATAAAATATAAAATAATGGTAAGAAGTAATATTAATAGAGGATATTGAGGTAGTCTCTCGAACGTCCTAAAAAATAACGTTATTAACAACCACGTAATATTAAAGTAAAGGAAATATAATAGAGAAACTGATGTGAGTTGTATATGAGATGTTAAAATAAAAAAATAAAAAAAGTAAAAAAGAAATAATAAGCAGTGGAGAGAGAGAGAGAAACTATGATGGAGGAGGAGGTTTATAATAAAAAACAAAATAAAGAAAAGAAAAACTGACTATAGTGTAATGAAAAGAGAGTAGAGGAGCAATTTATATTTTACATACGATATGTTTGAGTAAATCAATTCTTATTATGTGACAATATAACTGTCATTCTATTACAAGTGCGTGGAGTGCTAGTTGAAATTAAGGTCAACACCAGTCCTGAAAAATCTCCGACCCAAGTATTGGTTTTACTTGTCATCCAACATGTATGGTGACTATTATGTTCAAGAGATAAATTTATTTCTCCCAACATGCCTAAACACCCGCGGTCCTCGCCTCTTGCCAAAACTCGCACCTTCGCGATTTCTCCGGTTAGTGAAATCATATACCTTTTACTGACTCAACCCACTTTTTCTTTTGTCTCCCCAAGCCAGTCGATTCCCAGCACACTCACCCGACTATAATTTCACACAGCCAACTCCAAACTGACGTCGCTTACCATCCTATTCTCTTTAATATATGAACTTCAAAAACCAGCCTACTCTCTGTGTATCTGCTCGTTTAATCATTCTCTTCTCATTTAGCGCCTTTTCATTCATCACACAACCCTTATGGTTCAATTCTATATCAATTTCCCAAACACGTCATTAAGACTTGTTCATTCTGGAACCATCTATTAACATTTTTTTGATACCTGAAGTAAAATGCAACTAACCTTCTTATATCTGAATTCCTTTTTCTTATACCTATATGCTATATAAAAAACCTTTACGGTAGAATAAACAAAATCCTCTGCCTCACCACACAGATTAACAACGATACCCTCGATCGGGCAAAATTTCCAAATAGCGCTCTTGGTTGAAATGAACTTTGTTCCCTTTTTAACATACACTAGCCTCTCGACAAAATGAAATTTTGTAAATTGTATCACACAGCTACCTTTATACTTCTTATCCACTAATCGTCAACTTTCATATCTACACTCTGCATCATACGTTCCCGTTTTCATTCCAACACCTAGGGTATTATATGAACTAGAGTAGTGAGGATAGTTTCTTTAAATAATACTGAGAATCGGGGAAACAAATTCTGGTTTTTCAGATATACAAATTTGGGTGTGTAAAAAAGGAAATTCAAAGATTATTTAGACATGAAGGAAAGACACTTAGAATAAAGATTTAAAAAGCTTTTAATAAAATTTCGTTTTCTTCGGCCCCTAGCTCAACTATATATTCTCTGCAGCAAAATTTAGATTTTCTTATTAATTTTTCTAAAACCAAAAAAATGATTTTTTATTTTTTTCTAGTCATTTATATCTCTTCTAGATATTTTAACATGATCGAAAGTGGTGCAAATCGGGGTATTCTGGAAAGAAAAATGCGGTCTCGACTAATTATAAAAGTTTGATAATTATTTGGATTGACAGGAAAACCCATAAATTTTCGATAAAATTTCAGAAGGATTTTAGCAAATTTTTTTATTGCGGGGTATAGAAAGCGAGCCTAAAACTAGCATTTCCTATTCCCTTAAATAACATGCTGATCAAAATTAAATAGATAACTAGAACAGGACCAAACTAAATGAGTTTCTAGATCAAATCAGTAACAGGACCTGGTATGTAAAGAGGGTGATCCTAACATTGCGGGCATTACGTTATGGAATTTAAGGTACCCCCAATTGACCATTACCAGCTTGAGTTTCTATTAGTTGAGTATTAAAAAATTTTGGGGTAATATATAGAGGTGTACCGGAAAAAAATTGAGGGGATAATATGTTTTACCCCTGAAAAAGTTTTTATTTTGGGGTAGAATGGGGTATTGGAATATATATAGTTGTTTCTAAATTATTAGTATTATGCGCTAAAATCGACATTTTTTTCCATCTTTCTCGAAAAATTCTCTTATAGAGAACTTTAGATTTCGTCTTTATTCAGACGTAATTAATCAACACCCCTCCCTATTATAAATTTTTAGGGCTATTACTATAGGTCCGTTGCGAGAAGGCAACAGTTTAACTCGAATCATCAGCTGGTAAATATAACATTTTATCGTAAGATGTTTTTATATGTATATATAATATACAATTGGCTAAAAATATAAGTATTATATATATATAATATATTAATATATATTAATAATATTATAATATTAATATTAATATATATATTATATTATATATATATATATATATTATTATATTAATATATATTAATATAATATATATGATATATAATAATTTATATTACTATTTATATATTAATATATTATTTATTATATAATAATATTTAATATATATTAATATATTTATAATTATTAGTTGATTTAACCTAATTATATATATAACCAGGAAAAGAGGCCATGATTACCGATATAACAGATTACTCGATAACTCTATTTTTTATTATAGGTTGGCCTATAGATATCCGTATAACTTATTATACCTAAGATACCGATACTTTAATTAATATATTAAATATACACTTGTATATAATAATAATATTATATATGTATTTCTAATTTGTGCACTAGATGACTGGAAACTCAGATATGCATTTACCACTTGATACAAACAATCTTAGTCATTTATATATATTTAACATTATATTTTGTATATTAATTAATATATAGATATAGTCAGAGTGCTTAAACTCAAAAGATATGGGGAAAACAATTTAATCATTTTGATATATAATGAAGTTTATTCAATAAATAAAATCTAAAGATTGGTCGGTTGTTCAACAGTTTTTAAGCGAAAATAATTGTTCAAAATTTTATAACAATAATAAATAACTTTTCTAATTGTTTGTGTTTTATTATTCTAATATTATATTAAATATTATACCATTTTCCTTTTCATCAACCGCTAAATTAAATCAATAATCTCCTTATTTTTAATGACAATAAATCGTATGACATTTTATGTAGATTGATTTAGAACTTCATTGGAATGATCATATTTTTACTCTAAGTAAGTGATATCCTCTAACTAGCTACAATATAAAAATAAAAATAATGAAAGAAAGAGACCTCAATTGTGACTATGATCAAGACCACTCGAAAAACTAAGTAATATATAAACGAGATAAATTTAGGTAATTAAAAGCAACAGCTGAATATACTTTCAAACAATTTGATTTGGGACTAATAAAAACTCTTTAAGAATTTTAACAAAAAGTTATGCTCGATACATTTCAATACTCATAATTCAATATTATTTAAGTTTCACTTGGAGAAATGCATATGTGATGCAAAAACGATTAAATATGCATTTGAAATTTTGCAACCTAGTAAGTTCATGGAGAGACTGTTACTGCCTAATTTGGGTAATTAATTTGGATGTTTAACTGGATAATTAACTCGTGAGCCATTGACACTGTTGAAAATATAAATTTAGACGCTCTCTCTCGATGATGAAGGAGGTGCTTTGATAATTATTTGCCTTGCAAGCACTGAATGAATATTGATAAGAATCCTTGGAGTGACCCATTTTTTCATAATCCACAGCATGAAAGATAAGATTCGTCTTCTGTTAAGTCAGCATCTCATGTTTTCGTACTGCAAAAGCCTTCATTCTCCTCTTTCACAGACTCAAAATTTAAGAGAATTATCTTTTGCTCCTTGATGGACGTATGTGCATCTGGACAATTAACAATGGTGAAGATGTTAACTTCAGTTACACTGTTATTCCTATTGAAGGTGAATGAGTGTCAATGCAATTTCGGCCATTGAACTTATCAAAGATAACTCACATATCCAAAATAAAAGTCCTAATCATAATTATAAATATGGTATCAAGTAGGAATTTATTGACTTGAAAAGCTAAACTCGTTCGTCAAACTGGATTTAATGATTAAGGAATGGAATGGAAAGTTAAAGAATGAATGAATGTAAATATAGGAACAGTATTGAGACATTATTGATTGTTGCCAGGGGTTATGCAGATAAGGCGGGCATGGTATTCATTTCACTTCATTTATCTGATCTCTCTCTTTTTTTTTTTATTTTTAATATTATAATATATGTAATAATATTTGTCAAGTCGAGCAAGCATTCCGTGACGGATTGATGCATATTTATAACGGTAATTTAAAATGCTATATACTAGAGAAGTGGTTCACCAGATGACGAGAAATGGTAATAACATGAATGAAAAGAACAAATGTATAATGTTCCATATATGTGTGGAATATAAGATGTTTCAGCTGCTTAAGGGAATTTACCATATGATTATTAGAACCATGTTTCTTATTGATTTATTTTTTTCAGTTGGATCACCGATCGCTCTATAAAATTTAACGAGAGATCAGAAACCCAATAACTCAGATATCGGCAAGGATTGTGATTCACGGTGCCATTTAAATAATAGACAGACAAAACTAAACAAAAAAGAAAAGGAACTTCATCAAATATGTATTGAAAATATAATTTACAGCAAGCCACAACTTTACAAATGTCACGCTTTAAAAATAAGCAACCCAGCTTGGAAAGAGTACTTTGAATGTTGGGATAGGAGATTGGACGGGAATGATATATTTATTGAGCTTTCTAAAGTCTAATGTAACAAAAGAATTGATGGTAGGAAAAAAAGAGAATATATACACACAGAACAGATTTTCATCTTCTCCAATTGAAATAAGATACCATAATTTTAGGATTCTTTCTTATGGTTAAGAAAAGTTAAATATATCGCTGAGAATGTCAGGATTATATTTTAAAAAAAAATTAGCTATTGGTGAAGCTAATAGGAAAAGATAATAAGATTAAGCACACGATTCAGCGATACCAGTTCTGGAATGTTAAACATAACTATAACACAAAACTCATTATGAATGTACGATCCTACAAAGTCACCCCTTGTGTACTTCTACGAGATAGGCGTTTCGTAAATTGTTAATAAAAATATTATATGGTAGGTACTAACGATAATATATTAAGTGAAATTAGTTCCCGCGATAGCATATATACTTATGCCTCTACAGTATATACTATATAGAATAATAGGGATATAAGCATTAAACCTAGACATTCGCGTAAACCTAAACTCATAAACAAGATATAATATAAGGATCAAGTTTATGAGTAACTAGAAAAGCACAGTACAGTTTTATTATAAGTCATTTTGTACCTTTGGATCGATTCAGTAACCATATACCAAATATATAAGACGGTATAAATGAAATACCAGGAGCCCCACCGCCCCCCACAGATATATGGAGAAGCTTTATATATATAAAGACTTCTACATATTACAAAGGGCGGTTAATGAGTAACCCTTGTTAATAGGTGGATGTAAATTCTAAGATGAAGAATGAGAAATGAAAAAGAAGTAAGTGTTGGAACATCGCACTCTAAATTTTATCTCAGAAATATTTTCAGTTACTTACATAGCCTTGTCATATTTATATTTAAAAAGTTGAGAGCCCTCGCCAGAATCCGCAACGTCATCTATTTCCCTAAGAATGCACACCCCATACTTTTGATCTAGAAATTTGTAGGAATTGAGTTAGTTTTAAATCATTCAAAATCAGCTTTATTTGGTGTCGATTTTTATTTGTTAAATCAAAATGGCTAAAAGGACCTACAGATCCTACATATTCCATACAAGGCTAATTCGAATTAATCAAATGAAGAGTACTGTAACAACCAAGGTTGATTTAAGAAGAGGTATATTTCACTTCGTTTGCGAAAAAGGAAATTTATTAGATTAAATTCATAATATATAAGTTTTGGGCTTTATAAATAGAGAATTATGAAATTGATGAGAAGAATTTTTTTATTGTTCAGAATATTTTGTGATTCTGTATTTAAGAATTTTAAAATATTTCCACAAGCCGTATACAAAAGAGTAACGAATTGGCAAGCAATATGTGTGCTAAATGAGCTAGAGCTGTATTTCCTTCTAGCTCTTTCTCCTAACGCTACGTACTAACTGGTTAACTCATTTATATAGTTTACCTGCCGATTAATATTTATTTTAGCTTATTTTTTTATTTGTTGCAGATAATTTAGATATAGTTTTATATATAGCTGATATACTATAAGACAATACAGAGAGGAGGAGTCTAGTCTACCTTTAACAATAAACAGAATAAGGCCAGGGCCTGCAAACTCTTATATCTACAAGTTCCTGTAAAAATACTATAATGGCATATCAATTATATAGGAACACCACTTTAGGAAATACCTTGCAAGAAACTTTAGATGAATTTATTCACGTAAGTATTCATAATTATTAAATATGATAGTAGTAATTATGCTTATTTACAGATCCTGAAAAGATACCAGCATTTCAAACCATATAGCAACATATATATATATATATATATATATATATAATATATATATATATATATATGCTCTTATATATATATATATATACTTTCTTTGCTATATATATATATATTTTCCGCTGTAATAGCGAATAGTGTAAAAACAGTGGTTCCAATTTTTTTAGTAGCGCACCCCAAGAACTAAAAAATAGATTTATGCACCTATCCTTTACAAAACAAAAATATATATATCGTATAATAACTATATATATATATATATATATATATATTATATATATATATGCTATATATATATACTTGCTATATATATATATATATCTATATACTCTTTATATACTTATATATATATTTCGTTGCAACTTAAGACACGTAAAAAATTTAAATATTAAGTTTTTTCTTCAAACTGTCGCGCACCCTGGTATTTCGAGACGCACCACAGTTTGAAAATCACTAATGGTCTAAATGAGGCTTTGAAGACCCTTACCCTTTAGTGGTACTCAAGAGTGTTACCTCTTACCAACGATAGTAGTAAAAGAACTGAGGCAACAGACAGGCAGAGAAAATACCAGGAGTGTTAGTGAGAGCAGGAGGTACCAAGACGAAAAAAGGAGAGCTATGTGTGTGTGATTGGATGTGTGTGTGTGTGAGTGGAACTATACCTCAGTGTGGCTGACGCCTGCCTCAGGGGAATGACACCCATAGAAAAAAACAGGGGTGCTTTTACTGACTCAATCCACTTTATATTCGGTCTTAGCCGGTCGATTCCCACATACTCACCACCTTATATTCGATTAACCAACCGACATCATCATCCTTTCCATATGACCAAACCATCTCAATGTACTTTCATTTATTCTCTCATTTACTCCCTTCACACCACACAACTCCCTATACTATATATATATATATATATATATATATATATATATATACTATATATATATATATATATATATACTATATATACCTATATATATATATATATATATAACCTGCTGATATATATATATATATATATATATATATATAGTACAAGTACCAGCAGTTATAAAAGAGCACAATGGATTAAGAGTTGAAAGTCTGAAATTGCTTTAAGATAACTTCATCGAAGAAATATTTAAGGATAAGATTGTGATAATACAGTCCCTCTTAACATCTACCTAAATTTTGTATTTTTGTTCTGTTGAGAAGAATAGTTAAGCTCAATATTCTTACGCAATTAATTTATTTTATCGTCTTACTCTTTCATCAATGCAGAATATTATTATTACATAACCAACTTCCCATCACTCAAGAGGCTGTGTCGGCCTATAAGAATATCATAAAAGACATTCAGCTTTACTAGTATCACCATCTTTAATTTTCAAATTTCATTCTAGAGAACACATAATAAATTATATTATCAAAATAATTAACTAGTATATATTAATTTGGTAGGTAATGACCACATTATACTTATATATATATATATATACTTTGTATATTCTTCTTCTATATATATATATAGCATAACAACATATATATAATATATATATATATATACTACCTATATATATATATAACAACATATATATATATGTATATATATATATATATATATATATATATATATATATATATACAGTGCTGAGCATCGTTACAGAAAAAAAATTTCGTTACTCGTAAAATCCGCTACTCAGCAATTCCGTTACATATTTCTTACCTGGCAAAAGTAACGATTTACAGTTACTCCCTTCACAGTACTATGATGGTGAAAATGGCAGCCGTTGGTTTCGGATGTATATCCATGCTTTCTTCAAGATGCGTCTGCACCACGTAGACTTCTCTAAACCAGGCGGTTCTCAACCTTTATTTGGCCGCTTAGTTGTGACATTAACGCCACCTTTCATTTGGGAAGGCAGGAAATGTGGTGACTGAAAAATTTTTTTAAACATGGGAGATAAAATAATTTTACTAAAAAATGCTGAGGTATGATTTAAAAATTAGTTAGATAAAAATGAATAATATTTAAAATTTAATTTACACCAGTATTTTTAATTAATTTCTTGTGATTGACGAATTTTCTAAATAAGGTTCAATGTTGGTAGTCAAGCAAGTCCCCCAAGTTTCTCTTTTTACTAATTACCAACCTTCATGAGTGCAGTCAAAAATTTGCAACACTACACTTTGATCATATACACAGCACCAGCAAATAATTTCATTTCCTGCTTCATAACCAAACTGCTTAAATTTTTATCTTATTACATGTTGGCACGCTCCCCCCTCAGCGGCCCCTACAGCTTACTGCTCCCTTAATCAAGCCCAGCGCCCCCCCAGGGGGCGCTTTTTGCTCAGGTTAAAAACCTATGCTTTAAACCTTGACCACTCCTGTGTGTTAGTATTTAAATGTATATTTATTTCCAGTATCATTGTTGTTTTAATTTGAATATGTCCCAGCTTGATAAGAGTCTGGCTTTGGGAATTATCAGAATATTGATTATTATTATTATTATATAGATATATTTTATATATTTTGATTATTATCATATTATTATTATTAATATATAGTATTATTATTAATAGATTATTATTACTCTATTATTACAGTATTATTATTATTAATTTTATGCCAAAAAACAAAAAAACAATTAAGACAAAGGACAACAAACATGTGTTTATAAGGGACGAGTTACTGACACAAGACCTTGAACATGATGTCGATAATATAATATATATAAATATATTATATACTATATATACTATATATATATCATTTTATATATACTATATATAGACTATATATACTATATATACGTATATAATACTATAGTAGTATATATGAAGCGTGAATGCATATAAACTCACACGACGTTTCGGACTCATTTCCCACTTTCAGCTCAGTATACTATATATATATAATATAGATATATATCATAATATATATATATATATAGATATATATAGATTATATATAATATTATATATATTATAATATATATTAATATATATATATATATAGTATCTTCCAGATCGAAAGGATTTTAAAATGTGATATATATTTTGAAAGTCCTGCATTTAAAAATAAATAAAAGATATAAAAAATATTTAAATAAACACCTATTATGCAAACGAAAAATATTAAAATAAAACTAGTAAAACAATAAAAAAACAAAAAATATGTAAAATATAAAAGTCCATAAGAATAAAATAACACATAAAAAATAAAATTTATAATAAACGAGAGCAAAAAAAAAAACAAAAATATTACTATTTACATTAAGAAATTCTTATAATACCGAATCAAAGGCAAAAGATTTGTTTAAGTAAGATCTAACTATGATGGTGGAGTTTCATCACATCACTACAAAATATTTTTTGGTTTCTATCATAAAATTTATTAATAATAATTAAACTTTGTTGGTTTTAAAACATTATGAGGAGATAAGACTATAAACCTTTATAACGAAAAAAATAATTTCTTCCAGTGACACAATATTATGATAATTGTGTAATGGAAGGAAAGTATTATTATTAGTAAAAGAATAAGATTACAGATCTAAAGATTCAGCAATCTAGAGCGGAATGAAAGTCAAGTCCAGTCTCGAAACGTCAGTGGAAATGGAAACACCTGTGAATGGTTTCTCACAGGAGGTATATTCCCGATAGTCAAAGGGGCACAAATGCGAAAGATGGATGTGAACATACTATGTTTGCAACCATATGTAAACAGATCCGAGAATGATAAAGGTTTGGTTGTAAATCCTATTGTAATAATGAACAATTCCCTACTGGAATAAGTGTGTTTACACAGACCACTCCAGGCATGAACCGTTTTGGGAATTATTCCTCATATACTCGTAATATATATATATATATAGATTAATAATTATTATATATTATTAATATATATATAAATTATATATATTATAATATATATATAATATATAATATATATATATATATATAGGTATACTATATATTATATATATTATATATATATATGATTGAAACAATTTACATCTTTAATGAAATGCAAGGAACAAAGTAATATATTTTAAGCGAAAAAAATATTGAAGAAAGAAATTAGGATCAGTTTCATTCAAATATATTTTTTGTAGAAATTGAATTATTGGCTATAAAAGGCACAGACATGTCAAAAAAATCCTTTTATGATGACAGTGACGTTATTATTATGATATACGTATATGATAAATGATGGAGAAATGACAAGAACAAAATAGTATATATATATATTATATATATATATTATTTATATATACATATATAGATATATATATATATATACCTCTAAATATATGATATAGTGTCAATTTACGAGGACATCTCATTGCTTTCTTAGTATGAGCCGCATGCTTTAAGGGAAAATTAATAAAAGAAAAATATCATGATTGTCAGTACACTGTGTTTATTAGGATAAAAGATGGGGATGTCGATAATTACTCGTCTTCTAACGCTTCTATTAACAATAACATTGCAAAATATTACATTTATATTTGCATGTTGACGCAGGCAACGTGAATAAACAATTTCGCTAGTCAAACGATGTTGCGGTACACGAGGCCACCTTTCTGAGAAGTTCAAAGTATAAAAAACTGGTGCGAGCATTAAATTGTTCAGATGTGACAAACACCATAAAGCTTGGCCGGACAATAACACGAAGCAAATACAATAGTGGAAGAGAAGCGGCATTTTGGGGTCTTTACTTTTATCACTATCGTTCCCCCTTTTGGATTTCAATACACAAATTTTAATTTTAGATTTTCACCGTATTCCTTGGTGCATAAAGGACATACTTTTTTGTATCAATTGACGTCAAAAGGTTTGGACAAAAACTAGACTCATATGGATAAAGGTGATACACTTCAACATTAAGGATTTCAGATTAGCTTGTAAATTAATTTTTAAAGAAATACGAAAAAGATGAATTATGATTTTTCTGTTGCTGGAGTAAATCATATAAATATAATCATTGAGTTTTAAAAACGTTTTGATAGTGGCGTTTTATTTTCAGTTAGATTTCACCTAAATTATTCTTAAGTGGTGAAACTTACATATTAAAGAAACAGTGCATTACGCATTGCGGGGGATAAAATCGTATTTATAAGTCATCTCGAGGACAATAAAGACTATCCTTCAATAAAGACTACTCTGTATCAATGAAAAATCCTTGTTTGGGATAGCTTAAGAAAAATTAGTTACATTTTAAGGAGTGGTCAAAAAGTTTCTGAGAAAATAAGAAGCAACAGTTATCTATTAAATGAAGAACAGCTATGGTGATTCACTACTAAATATCAGATTTGCAAGAAGCTTGCCATCTATTCTAATCAGTATATATATATATATATATTATAATATATATCATATATATATATATATTATAATATATATATATATATATATATATATATATAATATATACTATATATATTAATTCATAATATATATATATATATACACGTATATTTATAGATATAACTATATATAATATATATATATATATATATAATTATAATATATAATATATATATATAATATATATATATATAATATACTATATATATAATATATAGTATATATATAATATATGGTACTAATATATATACGGTATATTATAGTTATATAATACTATATTATATATATAGTATATACTATATATATAATATACTATATATATATATATATAATATATATATATAGTCATAATATAATATATATATACTATATAGTAGTGCAAATATTGTAGATACAAATATGGTAAACTTTCCGCAAGCTCAAAATTTTTCGTCAGGGTTCGCCGCCTGATATATATATATATATAATAATATATATATATATATATAACTTATACTAGTATAATACTATATATATTATATATATATAATATATATAATATATATATATATATAATATAATATATGATACAATTCAGTGCCATGAAATTAGTAGATCCTCTTTTCTGCAACAAACAGGTTGCTGATATTAATTGTCATTTTCATTATTTTAGCCGTTAAAGAAAGGAAATTATCTCATACTTCAAACTCATATCGAAAGATACAAAATACTGCTACAACTATAACACCTAATGCAGATATCAGCTTGTCATTAAAAACAACAGTTTTTATCTACAAATTTAAAATCTTTAAAGCATTGAAAAAAATCGAGGACAATATAGAGGTCACGTGGTTACAATGTCATCTATAGGTAATCCAATACATTTAATCTGTCTGTTAAAAAAAAGAAAGTATAATATAATAACGTCAAGTAATAAATAGGCAACATAAGAAAGGCCTATTAAGATGAATTGAAAGGTCAGGGATATTACATATCAAGTTAGTAATTATATTATTGAGAATATTTCAAAATGGGGTAACTCCCCATGACTCATTTCTCACCCACCAACAATCTCAGCAATACTTTTGCAGAAAAAAAACCTGCTACACTTCCTTCCCTCCCGCGAACCTAACCTTATTAATGATTCGCCATTCCTGAAACTTCACAAGTCAATTTCTACTCCTGGTTTCTATGATAATCACCAAGCATAAAGCATCCGCACTGAATACCATGAACGATTCTCATCCGACGCCTTGCAGCTATTACGTCATCTCGCCTCAAAATCTTGGAGGTGCTGGTTGCAAGTCTCCTTTGCGTCTCCATACAGCCCTACTTCGATCGAAGTGAACTATGGCTGCGTAGTCAGGCCTCCCCAACTCTCCAAACTCGACTAAGCCTGTTAGATCCCATTCAAACCGAAGCGATCCGTATCTCCACTGAGCTTCGATCGTTCCCCCGAGCGAGCCTTGAAGTTGAATCCCGATGTTGCATGATACTCTCCTCTTCGACAGGGAATACATTATGTGTACAAGTTATCTAGCTCTCAAACCAATACCATGTCCCTCTGTCTATTTTGGAGAGATACTCAAAACTTCCTCCTTACTGACCATGTGCAAACACGATTTATTACATCCTTAACAGTTCCTAACATCCCCTTTGCAAAAAAAAATAGCTGTCCCTTTCTTTATAATGTTAGTGCTTACACACCTTGGCTACTTCCCTGGGTCCAGCATTTGTCTGGGTTTCTGGACGCCTCACCGTCCAAATCTATCCACCCGCTGCCGTGTCTAAAGCATCATTCTTGTCTCATTCAGCAGTTCACGGTGGATTTACTCCACTATTTACTGATGGCTCTAAAACATGGAACAGGTGGGTGAGTGCGTCTGAATATCTTCTGCAGCAACACTTTCCGATAACCTCCCCAATCAGCTTCCAACTTTTCATTTTTACGCATCAAATATAATGCATAATGATTCCTTAACCAAAGACAATCTTATGTCAATTTATCAGATTCGTTAGGCGCCTTCTAGGTGCTTTCAAAGTCCTATTGCTAAAAACACAATAGGTATCTGCTGTACACAATTTCTTCGGTGCTTAAATCTGAAAAACACATTACACTATGTTGAATCCCTCTAACAGTAGGGGGTAACTGGCCAACGAAATTAGCATGACAGAGAGGCCAGAATCTGGGCCGCCTCCTTTTTCGGAGGCTCGCTAAGTACCTCTCGAATGCCATTCAACATGGTCTCATCCATCAACTGATTATTATAACGCTCTCTGACAAGGACTTCCGGTCTTACTGACAGGAGTGTGGGCGAGTAATGAGAAGAGGCGAACACTTAAAATATAAAGCAGAATAATGGTGAGTAGTCTTACTACTCACCAATATTCTGCTTTATCCTCTTCCTCTCACCGACAGAAAGCGCTTACCGAGCGTTGATTACTCGCACGCCTCCCATTGGCCACACCCTAATCAATCACTCAACAGCCCATTACATGTCACGGGATCCTCCTCCGATCTGTAAATTTTTGCGTCGCCATACCCCACAATCTGTCCACCACATATTTCCATTGATTGTCCTCAACTGAACCCATTCGCCGTCATTTTTCCTACTATCTTGATCCATAAATTATTCTAAAGCGTCCTATCCCATATCTTATCTAAATATTCTCACCCCTTTAATAGTACTATTTTCCCCTCTCTACTTAAACCACCTTCACCAAACCATTATAATGTTGTATTATATTAGGACCCCATTCCAATAATTAAGGACCATTCCCCTTCTTTATTTAGCCTTATTTATTTTTGACCTGAAGAATTCACCATACGACACCCATCCACATTGTCTTTTATGAATTTAAAATATGTATGAGAGGACCAACCTAAGAGTTGATTATTCAACAGTGTGGCATCGTCCTTGTGGGCCGTGGTGGGTCCGACCCATACCTAAAAAAATACTATAATTATTATTTGTATACTATATATATATATAATATATAGTATATATATATACTATATATACTATATATATATATAACTTAATAATATATACTATATAATATATATATATATATATACTATATATATATAATATTTATATATATATATATCTATATATATATATATATATATATATATATATATAATATAATATATAAAATTATATATATAATACATACTATAATATATAATATAGAGAGAGAGAGACGAGAAACGAAGAAGAGAAGAGAAAGAGAGAGAAACAAAATAAGTTTTAAAATTTAAAATAAATTTTAATAAATTTTCTAACAATATTAGTGTTTTCTTAACCTATTCTGAACATTTTAAATGTGTCCCGTACTTATAATATATATATTAAAATATATATAATATAATAATGATAATATAATATATCTAAATAATTAATATAAATAATCATAATATATATATAATATAATAATATATATAAATTAAGAAGAGGGAGAGAGGAGAGAGAGAAGAGAGGAGGAGAAAGGGGCCGGTTATGTCCGGGCTGAGTAGACGCGCTGAGAGCGCCACCGTGGATTGACGCTATTATTTGGGTTCTAGTGATCCTTAAATAAATGTAGAATTGTGATTCTGAAAGAAATGAAGATTTGTTAGTTAAAGGTCAATTGACGCATTGGGGGGGACGAGACAATGTTAATGTATCCACAAATAAAATATATAAATAATTACCTTTTTATATTCAACTTTTCGTATTAAAGGGTATGATGTGGGGGTGGCGGTTCGAGATACCTCATTTCTTCTCTCATTTTTTGCTAAAATAATTTTAAATTTAAGAGAGTTTTTTTAAATATAACACCAATAAATTTTATATCATATAATAATAATAATATTAATAATATATATTTTATTATAATATATATTAATTAATATAATTATATACGTTATATTAATATATATATAAATATTATAATTATAAGGAGAGAAGAAGAGAGGAGAGAGAGGAGAAGTGGAGACTATCCAAGATTTAAGGTAATCAAGGGATATATGAAGATTTGTTTGAAGTGTGTTCAATAATAACTAAGTTAACCGATATCATAGACGACGTTAAGTTTAAGGGTGGGAGAACGAGGTTCAAAGGAGAAGACAAATGTATGAATGTGAACCAAAAGGTTTTATGCGAAAGGTACAGGCACGCCAAAATATAACTCTCTGTAGAGAGGCATGATCCAAAAGTTAGTGAAGTTGTTAGATAAACGAACAAAGAATTGCTAGTTCATATTTTACTAAATTGGAGTTTTTAGAATCAGTAACGCTATTGATAGAACACTACCACAGAAGTAGAACATGAAAGTGTGAAGGTTAAGGTTAAGTTATACCCTTTTAGTGCCATGTTACTAGACATATGGGATTTTCATCATGATCCTATACTAGAGGATTAAGGTTTTGAGGTTTGTTGGAGATAGCATGAAAAGAATTAGTATTGAGTTATTCAAGCAATTGAAATACATGTTTTAATACACTACTTTATCGAACAAAAACTCATCTAAAATGTTTTAAGCCAATTCTAACATTTTGATCTGATGTAAATTTCCTTAATGATTAAGAGAGAGAAGAGAAGAGAGAGAGAGGAGAGAGAGAAGAGGAGAAGGAGAGGAGGAGGGAAAGAATGGAGAGAGAGAGAGAGACGATACGCAGAGGAGGGAGATTAAATGGAAGGAAATTAAGTTTGTAAAATTATTCATGTATATTAGCCGGAGAATCATTATATTGGAAAGAGGGAAGAAGGGAAGAAGGAATTGAAAGGTCATTTAATGTAAGGCGCGTTAAGTAAAGTATATGGGTATAAATGTGAATCACTTCTACACTCTAACCACGCCTCCCTCCCAGGAACGCACTTCTCAGCGCTGAACTCACAGCTCGCAATAGAAAACATATCAATATCCATAAACTATGCACAGCGCATTTAGCCAAACCTCATCATACAGCTTGCGTAAGGGTGAGGATGCAACGGGAGGACTTTTCTCACTATAAATCTACGCTCTTAAATTTTGAAATCGCGCATAAGCTAATTCTGCAGTAGGATCCACTGCGTTAATAACAGTCACGCGCCGTAGCGTAGGAACGCAGAAGGAAACATCACTAACCAACATATATCTTCAAGATGTTTTGGTAAATAAAGAAGTAATAACTTAATAATTTTTCGGATAATCTTAACTAAAGTGAACTATATAATTTCTAACTTTTCTATCAATTATTCTTCGTTCAAAATTCTACTTAACTATAACCTCTCTTACTCCTTCTCTAACCTCCTTACCTATATCTATTAATCCATTCCCTACTTCCCTTCTATCCTAATCTATAATGCTTTCTCTTTACCTTTCTTCTATTCTTTAGGTAGTATTATCATATATAATAACAAAAAGAACTTAATAGATAGATAAAAGGGTATTATATAGATCATTATAATGGAGTGCCAAGTCAACAAAATCGAGCATTTTTAACACTAAAATCAAGTTTCAGAAATAAGGAATCTTGAAGTATTATCTTACCCTTAACTATCTACGTCGCCAGTTTACCTGTATTACAAAAGGCCCTTAGTAGTATACCTTTTGTTAAGTAATTTTTCTTGGCAACTCTAGGCGCAAATCAGTGCAGCCTTGATTAGTGATTGATAATTCAATAATTTAAAAGACACGATTTGCAATATTGATAGTAATTAATAAAAAAATAAATAATATAATTATATATAGTAATATAAATAAGATTATTATACTATTTAATAAATATAAATACATCAGAATGAGAATAATATAATATATATTAAATCAAATGAGAGCATTTAGAGATAAAACTAGACAAATTAGTATTGTTACAAGTAACTCTTTTTTAATGAATAGAGTTAATAATAAATCAAATAATAATTAAATAAAATATAATACCATCCTTTATAACAATATCATTATCAACTCGTAAATACGTACTATAATTTTTTTCCTGGGTGTACAGTTGCGAGTAAATTCGATCCTATTCTTTTAATCTAAATTTGGAATAGTTATTATCGAAGTTCTCAGATTCATTAATAAATTCGGCAGTCTTAATTGGCTCCCTGACCGGAGAAAAATCATACTGTAGTTTATCTGAATGGTATTGATATTTGATAATAATATTATATATAATTAAATAAATTAAATAATAATATTAATTATATATAAATATAATATTTAATAATTATTTTTTTTGTTTATTCTATATTAATCTGTAAAAATATATATATTAATAAAATAATATAATAATATAATATTTTATTAATATTAATATAATAATTTTAAAATATTTAATAAAGTATATACTTTAATTATATATAATATAATTCATAAAAGTTGTGACGTATATATTTATTATATTATAAACAAAGTGAATTTATTAAAGGTATATTAAATTTATCATTAATATAAAAATATATAAATTTTAATACATAATATAAATATTAACATTATTTAAGATGGATAATGTTCATACTTAAGCATAGTTATAAGTGTATAAATATAAACAATATAATATTTATAACCTAATATCATTTTCAAACATAAGATAGCATAGAAAGTCTCCAGGAGCATACATTTTAAATTCTACTAATTTTATAATAGTTTCAAATAATAACCTTAACTTTATATTAATATATTTATCCGTTTTCACATTTACAAATAATCGCTTTAGTTTAAACTTGTATTGGTAGTTGCCAAATGTCTTAGTTAGTCACATTACCAAAGAAATATATTTAGAATAGAATGTTCAGAAAACCACGCCTACCGCCGTGAGGTATAGAAAATATCATTTACCTTAATGAATGCCTAAAGAGATAATTTTTAACTGGTGCCACCCCACCTTTTCATACTGACTTAATCCTTTGCGCTTCATTATCTTCACTTCATCAGAATAAAATAAAACGTCTCTTGACACACGTAAAAAAATTTGACAAAAAACAAAGGACAAAGTGTGAAGAGACACTTTTTTTAAAATCCTTAAAAAAATGTTGCATACGAATATAGGTAGGGACGCGATGGGTATATTCAATGCATAAATTTACTATTTTTCGTGCTGGTCTTTTAAAATGATGAATTGCGAAGGTTACTTTCAGTGTAATGATAGTTGCTAAAACCTGAATGAAAAAGGTCAACACCTTTCATCTTCATATCTACCCCATCTCACATTTTATTTATTTACCTCCATCCTATATGCCTTTATTTATTCTTACTTATCTCTCATTCTGGGATTGGGCATTCTCAGTCAATTGCAACGCTATTATATTATATCTTGTTCTTATATTTCCTTTTTATCCCCACCCTTTAATTTCACTAGCCGAGCCAACTTTGGTTACCTGCTATATTTTCGCCCGACCTTCTATAATACATTTATTAGTCTACTTCATTTTATTCCCTATTATTTTATATTTATTCATTATATTTTTTACTTTGTTTATTTATTTGTTCTTTTATTTATTTTTTTTAATGGTCATTGATTATTGGGATTACCATTAGAAAACCACGTAACACCATTCCTTTCATTTATCCTCTTGTTATAGCAAAAACCTTTGCAAATTAGAAAGATTGCATGGGCGCAATGAAATAGTTTTTTTTAACAACAAATTTCTGATACCTGGTATAAAATACAAATATCAATTAATCTATCACACATTTAATAACTTAATAATTAATCCAAAGGGGGACCCAACGCTAGAATTACCTAATAATAATAATACATAAAATATTAAATAGGATGGAAAAAAAAGTTTCCAGAAATTAATGAAGAGGAGCAATCATCATGAAACAATTACGGATTAAAATCCTCCTTCATGAATACGTAAATATCATAGAAACCACACATCAAGACATTCAACATTCGCTTCAACATCTAGAAAAACGATATAAAGACCGTCAAGAAGATGCCCCTGCTAATGCGGAAAAGACACTACATATACTAAACATTTTCTCTAAAGAGATCTACCAATTATATTATAAAAACACACGTAATTCTCTTTAAGTGTTTGCTGACAATTGAGAAAGAACAAACTGCTTGATAGGCCACATGAGGTGAAGAGCAGGTATAGATATATAATCCATTGAATCGTGAGAAAAAAAAGAAAAACAGGGAACACACGAGAAAGGGGAAAAAGATCCCAAGTAGAAAGCTCTCTAGTCAAACAAACAGTAGCACAAAAAAAATAAATAAAAGAAGACAATAATATTCGATCAGTCTATCACATTTTTAACCAGCACAGAAGCCAAGCTCTGTTACCTACAATCAATAAAAATATCATTGGTAAGAAGAAAAGAGGCAGAAGTTACCCACTATTAACAAAATTGACATTTGTTAAGAAGAAAGATAATTTATTTAACCTTTGAAAATAGTTATAATGGCAGGATAAGAGTTGGTTGTTACGGCAGCAGTCCCTACTCACTGGTTATTAAATTAAACATCACTAACCGTCTTCAATTTGGCTACCAAAAATTTAACAACAATGATATAGTTAAACATCATTACCTGTCTTCAATTTGTATGTATCAAATACCAAAAATATAAATAAGCATTAATGGCTGGAGATAAGAAAATTAAATAAATAAAGAAACGTAAACAGACTTATTATATATATATATATGCACTATACAGCATATTATATTTTTAATGTAATATTAATACTAATATTTAAGTATTAGATTTTCTTTGCAGAAAGTTGTGTCTCAGCCTTGAACATAAGGCTGTGAGTAGTCCTACCTAGGAATTGAATTTCTAAATTGGATAAAAGACATGATAGTGAACTGAGACAACAAATAGTGAAGACGTTGTTTCTATAATTACATCTACTTCTTTATTGCCTCACTTGATATAAAACACAAATTTAACTATCAAAATACGGTACATATTTTTGGTAGTACAGGAATTGAAACATTTTTCTTTTCGTTTTATGAGTAAAGTTCAGTCATTAATTGTATTAGATATTCGGGTTAGACTGTGGTGTACATGTTAGGTATTGTGTGTATTTATATATTATATATATACAGTTCTCGTTATAGATTTTAATATACTTGTATTCAGTATTTAATATTATTTTAGAGAAGTTGATAAGCTATTATATATTTGAGTAGACACGCAAACATTGTAATCATGTCATAGGTATTTCAATTACAATACGTATGAAAATATCTATTAGTAATAAATTTGGAGTATTCTGGGATTTTTCATTTCATACTTTATTAACAGCTAGAGGACAACCAGAAATTTCTCTTGTGCAGCATTCATCTTATTTTTTGTCAAGCATAACTATAAAGTTTTTTTTATAGTCTTCCTTGCACATATGCCATACAAGAAAGCTTTTATTACACGTACTTACCCTCAGAGAGAACTCATCATTAGGGACACCTAGAACGAGTCCTTTACTCGTCACAGTTCTCCTATGTCATCTCAACTCTTTCTGGCTCCAACCAGGATTGTCTCCCTCGATCGTTCCGCTTCTCCTCCGCTCCGGGCTCCGGCCTCCACTTTTCCGCTCTCTTGCCTTATTAAACTTTACTATCAAGCAATCTTAATTTAGTATCGTATAACAATGGTCATTCCACTAAACACCATGGCAGCATATTCAGATAAGGTATTCATGATTAATCGGATAATATTTCAAGATCATAATTCTGAACTATCAGTTCGAAAAAAGGAATTAGAGAGGGATATAATATTTTTGAATCAATATTACTTTCCATAACATTAATTTCCCAAATAAAGCCGGCATTTTATGGATCGTTGGAAAACCGCATACATCCCCATATATCGCTCTTTACACTAGTGAAGAGTAGCCCTTCATTGTAATAAAAAGATCCACCAGCTAACCGAATACGGACCGCTTATAATTCCCTCATTTGTCGAGAATGCTTTGGTCTATTTACATCATAAGACAAATCTCACAACAGAATGGTCGCATCAGTTCTTATTCTCTTCAACAGTTCAAATTTTCATGAGAGTAGGTTCACCTGGAGATGATAATATATTATCCTATTGTATAACACTATCTTAGCTTTACTTATCCTCTATCCTTCTATTATATATATACTAACTACTATAGTCACAATATAACACATAATAATGTTATATATGATTTAATTACTCATATTCTACACATCCAACTACACTTATACCATAATAATAGTTTTATTATATAGATTGTTTATATATCCTATTAGATATACTTGAATAGCATTTTACTGTTTAATTTTATGCTATTATCTTAATACCATTCTATATAGTTAAAGTAGATATGTTAGCTCACCTTTGTACGATCGTCAAGTTTTACTCTATAAATTATTGTATGCCAACATCACTCAGTGAAATCAACAAACCTTTCCAGGCGGACTGCAGCGGCTCGATCTACAATGATATGAAAATTGGTAGTTTTTGCATTTTTGCATTTTAGTCCACATGTTAAAACTGAATCTTGTTTTATCATTTTCAGCATTAGAGTGTTCATTGTTTAGGTGAGTAAATTACAACACGATATATATATAAGTTAGTATATATATATGATGAAGGAGTACAAGAGTATATATATACTAATAAAAGTATATACAATCTTATCTATAGATAGTATAGATCAGCAATAATCATATATGATACTATATATGATATATATATATATATATATATATAATATTATGTGTTACTTATATTAGACTTACACTTAATACAATGTTCTATTTTTAGAACGAGAAAAGTCCAGCCTTTCTATCTTCATGAGCGGGTATTTGATTGAGCAAAGATTAGTCAATCACTGCTTATTAATTTAAATAATCTTGTATGCCTATTAATTAAAGTTTCTAATTTCTCGGTCGATTAAAGCATTTCTAGAGCGGAAAAGTTCTTTTGCTTCATGGTGTTATCTAAAGAAATAGTTGTAATTTTTTTAATTTTATAAGATTAACGGAAAACAGCGCTCTGCATATATCGATAAACTGTTGTCATCGCGAATGGTTATTATAAACTTTTAAATAGTTCACATTAATTTACTAAAGATTTGATGGGCTTCCAAGTGATTTTCTGTCAATGAAAAATCAAATAAAGCTATGATCCAGACAATAGACGAAATTCTCTGGGCTAGAGCACTATTAAATTAATAGATATAGTTCTGTTCTTAGTTTCTTTTATATGTCAACAGAAAGGGTGTATAACATCGTACACCACGGCGTTCAATTTACATTTATTCTCAGAAGACAAGATGACTGAAGTCAATTATTCCTTCCCCTCACTGCAGAATACTATCTTATCGGCAGAAATAACTTGAGTAGTGTTCAAATATACTAATAATAACATTGTCCTGTAGAGGATAGTAAAATACTACTTGATTGAATCTTAGACAAAATATAATTGTGTCCAATATTCACTTATATATTCCTTCCTCATATATATTATAGAGACTGTATATCCGTTTTCTCTCTATTCCTACAGTTTAGTATATGTCGCTCTCTGAGGACTATCGTTCCTTATTCATTAAAAGAATTTTCCTCTCAGAAATTACTAATATGAACAATCATGAATATTCTTTATCGCGAAGCAACTGTGTATCACCTCGCCTCATCTTTTACCTCTCGCACCGTAAGAGGCCCATATTAAGAATGAACATGTGAACGTAGTGACAACTGTGAATTCTTTAGGAAGAAAAAGACAGGGCAGAAGATATTAGAGAAAATTTTATTACTCAATACTCAAGCTATTTATTTTAATTAGACTGACCTAACCAGTGACGTTAAAGTTGATTTGTATTTTACGTCTTGAGAATTACAATTCCCCAAATTTAATAACAATGAAAATCGGGCTGATTCGGAGGCCGGCTTAAAATTTTTATGTTGCCGAGCTCCGGGGCTACCGGCTCCTTTAGCATCCTTTAAATTATAACCGGCTGATCCGGCTACCGGCTCCGGCTCCAGTTTTCACTCTTAATTATATAATTACCCATGTATACAGCCGAGCGCCGGCTTACCACCGGCATTTTTAATTACACCGGCTCCGGCAATTTTTATTAAATTGATAGCGGTCTTTTTATTTTCTCCTGGCTGCTCGCTTTCTTTTTCTCACTCACTCTTAGCTATAATTCTTCTTCCGAGTACAGTGTTATGAAACTATGGTAATTCTCGTATACACTCTATTCAAATTTTGATGCGTATGGAGGAAATCCTAGGAAATGTTATTGTTTAATCTCCTACGGGAAGATGATTATCTTCCTACTTTACATATTAAGAACTTGGATAGACAGACATGCATGAAAATACTTTTTAGTAGAAACTACAGATATTAAGCACATTAGGGCAGAAACATAAATAATTCTACCTTTCTTACCTTACCAATTTTAACTATAATTCTTCATACTGTCTATAATTACGATGAACTACATGTCATGATAGCGTAATGGATGGAATTTTCCTACTAAATATTTTATTTTTTTCCTAAAGCATTTTCACAGAAAATCTATTTAAGGGTTTTCTACTCGACGAAGTTAATAAAAATAATTCCTCATTGCAATGAGGAGCATAATATATATATATATATAAGTGTAACATATACTTAACTCAAGTAGTATATATTATATATCATAATAATATATAAATATATCATAATATATATATAATATATAGCGGTATAGTAAATAACTATATGGAATTATTTATAGTAATGATCTATATGTATATCACTAATGATATATATAGTATATAATAATAATATATATATATATATATATATATATATATATATATATATATAATACTATATATATATATATATAGTAGTATATATATATAGATACTATATATATATTTAAAATAAGTATATATCTATATTATATATATATATATAATATATATAAATTATATATATATATAGTATATATAATATATATATATATATATTTATATATATAGTATATATATATATATATATATCTATATATATATATATTATGTATATAGTATAATATATATATATATATCATTGATAATTTCATATATATATATATATATATATATATATAATATAATATATATAGAATATATATATATATATATATATATATACTATCTATACTATATATATATATGATATATATATATATATAATAGTATAGGTATATATCCAGTATATAAATATAATATATATATATATAGTATATATGATGTATATAATACTAATATATATATATAGAGTAGTGATATATATAGTATATTACTATTGATAGTATATATATATATAATAGTATAGATATATATATATAGTATATATATTATATACTATTATATATTATATTACTTCTTTCTGGAACCAATAAGAAAGAGAATACAGCATAAGAAAAACATGTTTAACATTACTAAACGGGAGAATAACGGTAGGAATGAGAGGAGCGTTTAGAAATTTTTTTGAAAAAAAAAAAATAACGTTTAATCTGTTATAACGAATCGATATCAATACATATTTAACATCTGGAGTAAGAAAATATATTTATAAATCGTAAATTAATGTAAACGGTGTAACGGATGTAGGGGAAAATTTAACTCGTTAACGTTAATTCACAATGTAACTCCGTTAATGTCCGTTACTTTCTTTTCGAAATATAAGAAAGCGTTACAAGTTTATACGCGAAAATTAACGGAGTTAATTAACGGGGATTAACCACTTTAACGCGTTTAATAGGCCACCTTCTTGTATATATATATATATATATATATATAGTATAATATAGTATATATGTATATATATATGTATATATAGTATATATACAAAGATATTATATATTAATATATATATTATATATTATATTATATATATGTATATTATCATATTGATAGAGTGCTATGTACACAGCTGTTATCGAATTTGTATAGAGCATTGTTTCTCAACCGGGGGGTCGCGACCCAATGAAGGTCGCAGTGGGGTCACAAAAAATATAAAATATTTAATGTAACGAAAAACAGCTTTTATTAATATTAATAATTGCAAATGTTTTATTTTTTAGTAATTTTATATATATATATAATATACTATATAGTATATATATAGAAATATGAGTTAATATATATATATATTATAGAGTATATATAATACTATATATATATTATATATAAGTTATATATATATATATATAGTATATATTTATAGTAGTATAATATTTATATATTATAGTATATGGTATAAACGTGTATATATATAGTATATATATAATATGTATAATATAATATATATATAGTATATATATGTATAATATATAATATATTATTATATATATATTATATAATATATATATATTTATAAATATATATAGTATATATATATGTTATATATATACATATATAGTATATTCAGCTTTGGCAGCCGCCAAATGTTATCGACATACTGAGAGTTTTAGCGGAGAATAATTCAGAAGAAGCTACCTGTATAAAAGCCACACATCTAGTTGACTTCAAACCAATATAAAACGAAAAACATTAAAACTGATAGAAAAAGTTTGTTTATATGACGTTAGTAATGTGAGTTATTAGCTGTCATCTATTATCTATCGATTGTATGTCATCTTTTTCAGTTTTCCTACTAATAAACTCTTAAATAAGACGTCTGTCTGGCAGACATTATAAGGTTCATGTATTTCTATTTCGCCAAGATTTAGGCGGGCAAGTGGCCCCCCCTCCTTGCACGATACGGGCCCATGTTGAATAATATATATATATATATATTATATATATTATATATATAGTATCTATTATATATATATAATATATCTAATATATTATTATATGATATATATAATATATAGTATATAGTATATATTATATATATATATATATATATATATATATATATATATTATACAACAAAGGTGGGCACCGTTAAGGAGAAAGTTAACGCCGTTAATCCTTAATCGTTAACCAAAACAATTAACGGCGTTAATTCATTAAGCGTTTAATCGGTAATAGAATGTAATGGATGAAGGTAAGCTGTTAATCGTTAACGTTAAACCGGCGTTCCAAAATCATGTTACTGGAATAGTAATAATAATTGTTATTTCTTTTAGGTTGTGACGGACCGTAAAATTCATAAGTATTTTTTATGAAATATATATATATATACTATTAATTATATATACTATATACGCCCGCCATCCCTCACTAAAACTCACTTCCTATATATATATATATATAATATATATGATATATATCACTATTATATATCTATATATATATATATATACTAGTATATAAATATATATAGTATATATTATATATACATATACTGTATATATATATATTTATATATACTATATAATAATTATATATATATATACTACTATAATATATTAGCAATAATTACTAATACGTTTGTCCTCTACTACGGTACTGCATATTATATATAATATATGATTATTTAATATATATATATATTATAGTGTATATATAATATATATATCTATATATATATATATATATATATATATATATATATATATAAATATTTATATTTAATATATATATATGATATATATATAACTATTATAGTATATTATAATACTTTTAAATTAATTTTATATTACTTAATATATATTATATATTATATATATATATATATAGTATATATATATTATTATAGTAAAGTATAAATATATATATATTATAGTAATATATATATATAATATATATTTATATATATAACGTATATATATATAGTTGAGTATATATATTATATAAATATATATTATATAATATATAGTATACTATATAATATTAATCTTATTATATAATAGATATATATATATTATCATATATAATATATATTATATATATATAATATATATATATAATATATATATATTTATTATACTATATAGTATATATATATATATCTATATATATAATATATATATCAATACCCACTATATATATATATATATAAGTATATATAGGTGTATATTTTTCAACTGGCCATCGACAGAACCACGTCCTGGTGCAGTTTGCGCGTGGTTTCAAGTTCTCCACTTCCAAAACAAAAGCGATGCTTTTCCGAAGAAACTCCCGTCGCGGTGGAAGACGAATTCCGCTCCTCTTACTGCACTTGTGATGGTTCCCGCCACCCAGTGTGGTTATCGACCGTGAAGTTCTGTGGGTTTGTTGCTTGATGATGGGCCTTTCATACCTTCCTCATATACACCATCGTTAAAACTAGTTTGCCCGCGTTCCTCTTGACCTCTTAACGGAGCACCTCACCTTCCAAAGCTTGGGTGCGGACAGAGTCAGTTGCTAGCGCCGTTAAATCATGCTCGTGAGGGCTAATTGGGATTATGGCTGTGCATCTATGGGCAGACTTACCGCAATATTATCTTCGCCTCCTTGCCGTCTATTCAAAACGAGGGTCTGCGCATTTGCACACGAGAGCTTTTCGAATCATCGCCTAAGGAGAATCCTGGAGGTAGGTGGAGACCCCTGGGATGAATGCCCTTTCCCCTACGAAGAGAGCGCTATGGGTGCGTTTTTATTCCTCTCGTAGTCAGTCCCTGCGCTTCTTCAGCAATGGTCATCCTTAGACTAGAGAGATCCCTGCATTCCTGCAGTATTGGCCGTTCGCTTCGCTGCATGTGTGACTACCTATTCTCTTATTTCCTTGGCTTACCTTTTCATGGTCGTTTTGCGGCTACCAATCTTCGAGACGTACGCTCATGTAAATGAGATTTCTCCTCCCCCCTGCTTGTTTCCGGGATCGCAGTCTTTCACCAGGCTGAGACAAATCCGGCGACGTTTGATGGTTCCTTTCTTGTTCATAAAGAGATCGCACGTATGCCAGCGAGACACCTTTGTACACTGATGGCTCCAAACGGTAGGGAGTGGGGCGTCGGCTGTCTTCACCCAGATTTTTAGCCGATTTTCCCACACCTAGTCCCATTCCTATACGTCGCATCTGTTTCGGCTGAGCTCATAAGGCGCATGGTTTTGGTCTGTGGGCAGAATTAGCAAGTCTACTGCACCCGACGTGGACGTCATTATATAATCTTCTCGGACTCTAGAGGCGTTCTCTTGGCTCTGCTCGATCGGTCAACAAGGAATCCTTTGGTTTTTCATCTGTCCAAAAGTTCATTGGCTCTGTTCAATTGACTGGAGAAGTGGCATTAAATTTCTGTTTGGGGTTCCCCTTCCCATGCTGGGTGTTCCGGGGAAGCGAGATGAGCTGATGCGGAGGCAGATCAACCCGTGCTGCCACCGGGCAGGGTATCTAGCACCGTGTTCCTTCCCATGACTATATTGTTGGGTACACTTCCCTGCGACTGATGTTTCTCCGCATTGAGACGAAAGAGTTTATCTCCCGCAAGAGACTTGTTCAGCGAAGATTCACTTGTGTCAAATTGCGGAAATGTTAAACTCGTTTAGCGTAGAAATGGCCGTCCTCTTGTAAACGGAGTCGCCGCCAGGAGGTGGTTTCTCGCCCGTTTACGAATTGGACATAACAATCTCAAGCATGCGCTTTCAGATGGTGAGAGAGCAACCCCATCCTGTTCGTTTTGTTCTTCGAGTGAATTCCCTTACATAGCCATATATTTGTGGGTTGCGATGCAGTCTCATCCATCCGACTCCAGTTGGTCTTCCTGACATTCTTAACCCATTCCCCTTTTCCGGAATCGCCCTGCTGCATATTTATCTGACTCCACCATTTTCGACAGTGACACAGTTTTTGCGATTCCCGCACCTAACATGAGCTGAACTCTTTTATCGACCTTGTAATCCTCTTGTTCCGTGTAGGGAACTTCCCTGTTGTTGGTTTTACTGACACGGCATAGCGCCGCTCTTTTTGCGCGCAGTGGTGGTCCCTGTAGAACCCTCAAGAAAAAAAAAAAATATAATATATATATAGGTATATATAATATATATATAAATATATATATATATATATATAGTATATTATATATATATATATAATGATATACTATATATATATAGGTTATATATATATATATAAATAAAGTATATTATATATATTACTATTATATATATATTATATATATATAATTTATATATATTATAATTATTAGGAAGCCCGATAATCTGAAAAAATATGGATACAATCGATATATCAGATATTTTAAAGAAATATCATATCGCCTTCGATATTATATCGCCAGAAAAAATATCGATATTCCGATATACTAGATAGTTCGATATATATGAATTCGATTAGTATGATTTTGACATATACCTATAAAATCATTTATGTATTATATATATATAAATATTTAATATGAGATATATTATATTATACCTATACTAATTATTATATATAGTATCATTATATATTATATATATTACGTATCTATATAATATATATATATATATATATATATAATTTATATATATATTTGTGGAAGGGTACTATCTGTGGAGTGGAAAGAAATTATACAGAGCTGAACTACAGAGCTGAACTACAAAGTTACAGAGTAGAGCCGAACACGCCCTATGTTTAAGATGTGTTTGTAGTTCGTGGAACTAAGCCACGCCACCAAGCCGCCGAATGATCACTTTTTAAAATCGCAACAGCACGTAGCTTCCTTCTAGAGAATTAGTACAAAATAATAGCAAAATTACAACTTTATATTAAAATACAAGCAAATGAATGCTAATTAAATAATTAAACCCAAAAACAAGGTGAGTTTAGAATAAGGGCAGCCTATTAAGTACATTTTTAGGTTAGAGCAAAGTTAGGCGAACCTAGACTAGTCGGCGGAGCCTAAAGCTGAGGTTTAGAAATAGGTTGCAACGAAAACGCATTAGATTGAATAGCGTATCAAAAAGAATGCCTAAAATCTAGTAGGAAAACCAAGTGAAGTGTTCATGCATGCCAGTGTAAAATTCGCAGTAAGCTTAAGTAGCAGTTCAAGCAATTAGCCAAACTTAGGGGTTAGAGACTAGTGTAAGGAGAAAACTAGGTGGAGATTAAGAGTTGCATGTATCTTTAAGTATAATGTGGGAAATAACAGCTCTGGGATAGGCCGTTATTTACTATATCTAACCCTAGCGGACGTAAACGTTACATAGCAGTTTGGAGTGAGGCTAAGCTGGGGTGATAGTAGTGCAGAGGTGAACAGCCCAAAAATGTTAGAATTAGAAACTTTTACACATATCTTAGCGAAAATATAGTAAATAGAGGTCGCATAGATCGGTATTTACTATATCTAACCCTAGCGGACGTAAACGTTACATAGCAGTTTGGAGTGAGGCTAAGCTTGGGGTGATAGAGTGGCAGAGAGGTGAACAGCCCAAAATGTTAGAATTAGAAACTTTTACACATATATTGGCGAAAATATAGTAAATTCGAGGTCGCAAGTAGCATCGGTATTTAGCCTATATCTAACCCCAGCGGACGTAAAACGTACATAGCAGTTTGGAGTGAGGCTAAGCTGGGGTAATAGTAGCACAAACCCGTCTCTCAACAAATTCTACTCTCTCTCTCTCTCTCACATCTCTTCTCCTCTCTCGCTCTCTCTCTTATTCTCTCTCTCCGCACTCTCTTCTCTCTCCTTCTCATTCTCTCGTCTCTCTGCTTCATCTCATCTCTCTCTCTCTCATCTTGTCTCTCTCTATCGTCTCTGCCAGTACAAAGAAGTTACAATAACCTAGGCAATTTTGTAGTATATGTGCCTGTGTGAGACTCATGTCCAAATGTAATCGCTGCTTTATGCAAATGTATATCGGGGAAGGGATCCCTTTCTGCTGTGTATGCATATACAATAAACACGCGCTCTCCCTCAAACTAATAATCCTTCTGTACTGTGGAGACTCATGATCAAAGGCAATGCTGCTTTAATGCAAATGTATACCGCGGAGGATCCTTTCCTGCCTGTGTAATGCATATAACATAAAACAGCCTCTCAAACTATAATCATTTGTACTACTGGGACTCCACATAAAGCTTCATATTGCTGTAGGAATTCTCCCTGCAGAATATGATTCATATGTGGAATAGTAATAACTCGCAATGCTTTTATGCACAATGTATAACGGGAGGATCCTTTTCCTGCCTGTGTATGCATATACATAAACAGACTCTCTCAAATTATAATCATTTGTACTACTACTACCACCATGTTTCATATTCTGTAGGATTCTTCCTGCAGAATATGATTCATATGTGGAATAGTAATAACTCGGCAATGCTGCTTTATGCAAATGTATACCGGGGAGGATCCTTTTCCTGGCCTGTGTTAGTGCATATACATAAACAGACTCATCTCAAACTAATAATCCATGTTGTACACTGACTTATGCCACAATAAGCTTCACTATTCTGTAGGAATTCCTCTCCCTTGCAGATCTGATTCATATGGGATAGCAATATCTAGGTTTACCGTTTCTAATTCTTGGTTTTTTGTTTTTTTTAGACAAGGGGTCCAACGCTACTTGTAAAATAAAGTAGGAAAAAAAATTGTACTAGAACATTAACTTATCAATCGACCTTTAAAGAAAGCGGTCCTAAGCACCCCAGCTTCAGATGGTGTCAGATAGTGACCCCGAAGAGTGAAGATTAGATTTTCCCAAGGCGGGAAATGCAAGAACACCCCACCACAGGGCCAGAAAACTATACACGAACCCAATCGCTTTTGTCCGTTGTCAGGTAGTTGTTTTTTTTTAAACGGGTAGATTTAACCCACTCATTTGTGCTTTGTGCTTTTTTATCTACTGTCACAAGCTTTCTGCGAGCCCAGCTCATCCATCAAGGCCAGCTCCGTCGCAGAGTTAATCAAACTAACGGCTGTTCGGACCCGCTGCGTTGGTACACGTTCTGTATTGTCAAATGCGGAACCATATAATTTGTTCTCCATTCGGGTATGTTTTTAATTTTAATTTTTTTATTGTTCTTAATAATTTTTTTTTTGTTATTATTGATTAATATATTTTTATTATTATTTTTTTTTCAGTTTTATTAAAACTGTTATTATTATTATTACTTATTATTATTCAATTATTATTATCAATTATATTAATGTATTATTATTATATATTATTATTATTATTATGTATTATTATATGACTATTATTGATTATTATTATTAGTTAGGTAATTATTATTATTATGTATAGTTACATCAGCCTTGGTTGTGGAGGAGTACATCGAGCCGGTCTAATACTGTAAAGCATTTGATACTGTCCCCACCTTCATCAAGATAAAAAAAAAAATAATAGTAAAAAAGAAAACAAAAAAAAAGATTTTTAATTAGTTTTTATATATATATATATATATAATATAATGAGCATATGCACAAGGAATATAAATATACATAGTAGTATATACTAATATATATTATGTATATACGGACATATGATGATAATCTAAAGTATATATATTTGATATATATATAATAGAGTAGCGTATATTATAACGGTACATAAATAATATACAGGCGAAAGTATACTATTATGATATATCATAATATATTATTATATATATATATATATATCTCTAAGATAAGTATGTTTGGGCAATTTCATATCGCAACAGCATCATTTTAATCCTTGGTCTAGTTCCTAAGGTTGTAATTTCTTTGATTTTTCCACCATCGTCGTTTTATTAGTGCCTCCGCTTCTGCTCCAGCATCTTACTTTTAACTCTTTCTTTCCTTCACTCTGCAACTTCTATCGCCTTATCATGTCTACTCCTCGCGAGAGCATTCCATTTTGCAACCTTTCTTCGGTAAACAATCTCCGAGCTTTGGTTTTGACCTGGCTCGAGTCGAGGAGCTCCTGACCATTGCGAGACGGACCCGAAGTGAGAGATATCGAGAGGTGTGAATGCTCTACCAGAATCTTGCCTCCTCAAAATCAGGGATGGTCTGGCAACACAACTAGAAACTCTACAACCCCTTACAACACGCTCAAAACCCTTATTATCGACCGCTTGGCTCCCACCAGAGAGGAACAATTGGAAACTCTGCTTGGAGGCATCTCACTGGGCGACCAGAAACCCTCGGAACTGATGGTAGGGATGCTGAGTTTGTTGGGCGGCACTCCATCTACACGGGAAGAGAAAATAATTCGCACCCTCTTCCTCCAGAAGATGCCTGCTCGACATCACAGCGTACTGCAATCAATAAACCCGACGTTGTCCCTCACTGAGTTTGCCGCTACAGCAGACAGAATTTTGCGCCCTCCGGTGGAGCCTTTGGTCCACACCTCTTACGCCGTTTCCTCTCTTTCTCCTACCTCTTCAACTCTCGCACCTCCTCAACCATCTACAACTCACGCCCAACACATTCCCCAGTACTCTACCAACAACTCTCCGCCACCCTTCCTCCCCCTCTTGTTCCTCAACCGCCTTCTGCCGCCTATCCAGCTCAACCTCCTTATTCTCACCCACACCAACCTTCCTACTCTCACGCTTTCGCAGTACAACCTCCTCCTTCGGCAGCTCTGGATACCCGGGTTTCGGTTCTCGAAACTGGCATGGCCGATATTAAAACGGCCCTTCTCTCCCTTACAGCGGCAATTAATAATAACCTTTTCGCTCTCGTGATCTCGTGCCTCTTCCAACTTTCGTCCTTCTCAGCGGGTCCTCGTTCACGCTTCTGCTTCTTTCCTCTACGCAGCGCCAGTATCTCATGGGTACTGTTATATGCCACATACTTCCTCGGCATGGATGCAAGAAAATGCATCACTTCCTGCCCTCTCTAATCAGGGAAACTCACAGCCAACCCGTCGTAGGGCGACGGGAGATCTGGTGGCTTTTTCTTCTTCCCTCCTACTACACAGGATGTTCTTCGTATCTACGATCATTCCACTAAACTTGCCTTCTTGATCGATTCCGGCGCTAGCCTGTCGATTTTACCACACAACCCTTCTCAAGACTCGGCTATCCCTCTTTCAGGCCGTCAACTCTTCGCTGCTAATGGCTCTTCCATTCCGGTATATGGAGAGCGTTTATGTACGTTGGATCTGTCTCTCCGCCGCCAGTTCCCGTGGGTTTTTCTCGTCGCTGAAGTAACACAGCCCATCCTCGGCGCTGACTTTTTGTCCCATTTCAATCTTATGGTAGACCTTCGTAATAGGCGTCTAGTTGACGGTGATACTTCTCTTTACTCTCACGGTTTCCTAGGTTCTTCAGAGCTAAGGGGCATTTCCGCTATCGCCCCGCCTTCTTCGGTAGTGTCTCCCTTCCTTTCTATCCTGCAGGAGGACTTTCCTTCTTTATTGCATCCTTGCTCTTCAGACACCCCTCTTAAGCATTCTGTGGAACATCATATAGAGACCACTGGCCCACCCACCTTTGCTCGAGCTCGCCGCCTCCCTCCTGATAAACTCAAAGCCGCCAAGGCCGAGTTTGATCACATGTTGCAACTTGGCATTGTGCGCCCTTCCAAGAGTTGTTGGTCTTCTCCGCTACACATGGTCCCTAAGGGCACCACGGGCGATTGGAGACCCTGTGGTGATTTTAGGGCTTTGAATTCTGGCCACAACACCGGATAGGTACCCTGTACCGCATATACAAAGTTTCACTTCCCACCTGTCTGGCAACACCATTTTTTCTTCTTTGGACTTAATTCGAGCCTACCATCAGATACCCGTGGCTCCGGAGGACGTGCCCAAGACAGCTGTAATCACCCCCCTTTGGCCTCTTTTGAGTATATCAGAAATGCATTTGCGGGTTTGAAAAATGCAGCCGCAGTCCTTCCAGAGGTTGCAATCGAGATTCTAATCCTCCGTGACCTTACCTTTTGCTTGGCATATTTAGATGAATCTTTTTAGTCGCTTCCTCTCTCCTGAAGAACATGATGGATCACTACGTGCCGTTTTTGGTAGGTTGGATGATGCGGGAATTCGTCTCAATCCTACAGTGCGTATTCGGCGCGTCTTCTCTTACATTCCTTGGTCACACAGTCTCGGCTGAAGGTAATTCTGCCCTCTTGTAGGACCCGGTGTCGCCGCGCTATCGCGAGCCTTCCTCTTCCACAAGAATCCAAAATACGAACTTCGTCAATGATCTGGAATGATCAACTTTTATACTCACAGATTATATGAAATCAGCGGGCGAAGCCCTCCGCTAGCCGCTTACCGCACTCATTCGTCCTAACAGCGAGGCAGCAGACCAACTAAAAGTCGGACTGGTCTACGGCGGGCGCAGAGGTCTGCTTTTGCAGGCTCGTCCAAAGAGCCCTCGCCTCCGCCACTCTTTTAGTTCATCCCACGATACCGCACCAGCGAGAGTGCAGGTAGATGCCTCCGATTTTCGCTGTTGGTGCGGTGCTTCAGCAGGTTGCCAAAGGGCGAGCGGTGCCCACGTTGCCTCTTTTCACGCAAGCTGCCACCCGCCGAAACAAGGTTAATATGTGCTATTTGGAACGGGAATTGCTTGGTATGTACACTTGCTGTTTCCCATTGTGTTCGGTACTTTCTGAGGAGAGACGGGAGTCCACATCTGACCGACCACAAAAGCGATCAACGTTTCGCAAGTGGCTTCACGGCAAATGAACGTCATTCACCGCGTGAAGCCGTCATCTGAAATTCGTTTCCCAGTTTACGACGACATACGTCACATCCGGAGTGGAGTAATTTCATCGCGGATGCATCTTCCGATTGCGAATTAACGCTCTTTCCCCATCCTAGACATTGAATTATGCAGCCGATGGCCCATATGCCAGGAGCCAAGAAAATATCGATCTTCAGCAGGACTCTTCTCTACAGCTGCAGTGGCTCAATCTTCCGGGCATAGAGAAGAGACTCTTGTGTGACACTTCAACAGGCCACCCTCGCCCTTTCGTTCCAAATTCTCTGCGAAAGGCAGTCTTCTGCAATCTCCACTCGCTTTCACACCCTGGCGTCGAGGCTTCACGCAAACTGGTAACGGCTCGTTTTGTGTGGCCTAAAGTTAACGCCGACGTAGCGAACTGGGTCCGCGCCTGTATGGCTTGTCAGCGCTCCAAAGTGCAAAGACATACTAAAGCTCCCTTAGGCACTTTCTTGCCTCCTGGTCAACGGTTTGAGAGAGTCCACATCGACATTGTTGGACCTCTCCCACCTTCTCATGGCAAGCGATATATCCTCACCTGTATTGATCGGTTTACTCGTTGGACGGAAGCTATCCCACTCTCTGTCGCTACAGCCGAATCTATTGCTAAAGCTTTCTTGTTCCATTGGATCATCTCTCGGTTTGGCATTCCTCTCTCGGTCACAACGGATCAAGGTCGCGTTTTCGAATCCTTCCTTTGGAAAGATTTGATGCGCTTGCTTGGTTCTGAGAAGATCCATACAACCAGTTTCCACCCTATCTCGAACGGGATTTGTGAAAGGTTTCACCGTCAGCTAAAGGCTTCTCTCATGGCACATCCACAACCAGAACATTGGACGGAAGCCCTCCCTTTGGTTATGCTTGGTATACGCACTGCCGTTAAGGAAGACCTTCAGTGTTCAGCTTCCGAACTCGTTTATGGCTCTACTCTCCGTCTGCCGGGCGAGTTCTTCTCTCAATCTTTCCCTCCTGCTACTGCAGACCCCACCCTGTATCTCACTCGCTTGAAACGCTGCGCCCTCTCATGGAGACCTACTCCGACCCGCCAGCAAAAGGTGCACTCTTACATTCCGAAAGATCTCTCTTCTTGTACCCATGTTTTGGTGAGGCATGACTCTCACCGTTCTCCTCTCCAACCCAAGTACGACGGGCCCTTCCCGGTGTTACTTCGGAAGGAGAAGTTCTTCAAAGTACAGCTTCCTACTCGTACCGACGTAATATCGATCGATCGTCTCAAACCTGCCTATTTTGAGGCGAACCCTCCTGACGTCCAAGATTCGGACTTGTTTCCAAAACCAATTCTGATTCCTTTGGATACATCATCTTCTTATCCTGTACCAGATTCTCCACCTCCTTCATCTCCTCCCGACTCTTCTCCTCCTTCATCTCCCTCTGACTCTCCATCTCCACCACTCCTCCCTCTTGACCCAGATCCTCTTCCTTTTTCCTCCTTCTCGCTCTTCCTCTATCCGTCTCCTCCATCCATCCACCTCCTGCAGATGCTTCGCACAAGTCGTACTGCACGATGTGTCCACTTCCTCTCGTCCACAACTCCTGCCCTGCCAACACCAGCTCCTCGTTTCTGCCCTCGGTCCTGGTTTGCAGCCGCCTGAGCTAGAAAACGTATCAGCAGAGGCCGTCATGTTGCGCCGGCCACTCCGCTAACCGGATTAGAGCGCCCGGCCTCAGCTCTGGGCAGGGGTACTGTGGTGGGTACTCTCTGTGGAGTGGAAAGAAACATTTATACAGAGCTAACTACAGGAGCTGAACTGACAAAGTTAGCAGAGTAGAGCCGAACACGCCCTATGTTTAAGATGTGGTCGTACTAAGCCACGCCGCCAAGCCGCCGAATTATCACTTTTTAAAATCGCAACAGCACGTAGCTTCCTTCTAGAGAATTAGTACAAAATAATAGCAAAATTACAACTTTATATTAAAATACAAGCAAATGAATGCTAATTAAATAATTAAACCCAAAAACAAGGTGAGTTTAGAATAAGGGCAGCCTATTAAGTACATTTTTAGGTTAGAGCAAAGTTAGGCGAACCTAGACTAGTCGGCGGAGCCTAAAGCTGAGGTTTAGAAATAGGTTGCAACGAAAACGCATTAGATTGAATAGCGTATCAAAAAGAATGCCTAAAATCTAGTAGGAAAACCAAGTGAAGTGTTCATGCATGCCAGTGTAAAATTCGCAGTAAGCTTAAGTAGCAGTTCAAGCAATTAGCCAAACTTAGGGGTTAGAGACTA